>VIIQ02000406.1:0-31359 GCA_007449985.2 Desmodesmus armatus
CCTCAACTGCGACCTCAAGATCATCGCCAAGGTAATGGCACATGTTTGGGCCAGCTGCGCCAGCGTCATAGACCCAACACAGACAGCGTTCGTGCCGGGGCGCGACATTGCAGACACCGTGCTGCTGCACCTGGAGGAAATCGACTACCTCCAGAGGTGCAGCGGCCGGGCTGCATTGTCTTTTAGACTTTGAGAAAGCTTACGACCGCCTCAACAGGGTGGCTGCTGCGCTGCATGGCGGCCATGGGGTTCCCTGAGAGCAGCAGGGCTGGTTGCGCCTGCTGCTGGAGGGCACAGTAGAACAGATAATCTTCAATGGCGGCCACCGCAGCAGGTGTTTGACATCCCTTCAGGCTGCGCGCAGGGCAGCCCCCTCAGCCCGCTGCTGTATGTCATAGCAGCACAGCCGCTAGCAGCCCTGCCGGCAGCTGCAGCGGGAGGGCAGGATCACCAGCATCAGCCTTCCTGACGGCCACGGCCCTGCGCCCTGCTGCCACCAGCATGCAGACGACACCACCTTGCACCGGCTGAACCAGCCGATGTGGGCACCTTGCTGCAGCAGGCGGTGGCGCCGTTCTGTGCACACCGCGGCCAAGCTTAATGTTGACAAGAGCCGAGGTATGGGGCTGGACTTCACAGCGGGTTTGCAGGTTTGGATGCAGCGACGGGGGTACAGTTTGTTACACAGCAGACACCCCTATCAAGCATCTAGGCATACTCCTCCTATCAGTCAGGGGGCGACAGCCTTTGCCAGACAGCTTTTCGAGCAGCGGTTACACAGCATTGGGCACACGGCACGCACTTGGAGTAGGTACGACCTCCACCCGCTGGGCAGGTGTGAAGTCGCCCGGCAGGTGCTGGCCTCCTGCTTGGTGTACCATGCGCATTTGTGCCGGTGCCTGCCGACCTCCTGCGCCTATCCATCGGCGCATCTCCGCCTTTGTGCTGGGGTTGGGGTGTATCCGCAACACCGACGACCGACAGCTGCGATGGGCCCGGCTCAGCAATGGCCAGCCTGCAGCCAAGCAGGGTGGCGTCGCCTGCGTGGATGTGCAGGCGCACATCACCGCCATGCGGCCAAGGTCATGGCAGCACTGCTGCACCCGCACAGGCACGCATGGAAGCATTCATGCGGGCGAACCTGGACCGTGCAGCGCCGGGGCGGGGGAGCGGCTGCTGCTGCCGCAGCACTCTTCTGGACAGGCAGCAGCAGCACAGCGGCGGCGCCTCGGCGCTAGACACGCAGCACACATTGCAGCGTTTCAGGCACTGGAGCTGCACAGGCGGGTCTCCCACGAGGGCATGACAGTCGAGCAGATACAACTGGAGCCAGTCATAGGAACTACAGCGTGGCCAGCGCTGTCACAGGTGGGCTGTCACCTCTGTCCCCAGCTTGCCCAGCACTTTGGTGCCCCGCCTGGCGTGCACAACCCTGGGGCAGGTGGCGCCACGGCTGGCCTTTGTGCCAGCTACTGACGGCCTCGTGCTGCCAGAGGCATGGCAAGCGACTCTGCAGGCGCCAGCGCAGCCGCAGTGGCGCTTGGACCACAGCGCAGGTGGGCTCGGCAGCAGGGCGAGGATGCAGTCCACTGGTATGACGTGAAGCAGACGGCAGCCTACGCTGCCTGACGCAGAGCCAGACCTGCCACCGGACGCGGCGCTGTCGCCGTGCTGCGTGTTGTGTTTGCCCCCTTGGGCGGCCCCCGCGGACAGCACAAGCAGCGGCAGCAGCAGCCGGGGGGGAAGCCAAGGGACCCTCCGGCGGCATACTATGGTAGGGCGGTGGGATGAGATTCAGGTAGACCCCAACGTCTGGGGTTTTGGGCCTGACTTGCCACTGCCACGGTATTCGGTCAGAGAGCACCCGCAGGCTCGTGTGCAGCTCAGCTGCAGATCACAGCGTGGCTGGGTCCCAGCGGTGGGTGTACGGCCGCGCTTGTGGCGGGATATTGAAGGCACCCTGGCACCGGGCTCCGCCCTGCAGCAGCTTGAAGGGAGCACAAGCGCAGCTTTGGCGAGATGATGCAGGCGGGCTTCAACAGCGGCAGCTCCAGCCGCAGCATCACCACTGCCGACCAGATGGCAGCGTATGATGCCCCCTGGATGCACGCCAGCCCAGCTCGCCAGCATGTCCGGCAGCGAGTGACAGACAGGGCAGCTACGGCAGCAGGCGCAGCCGACAGCCTGGCGACAACAGCAGGACTTGCAGCACGTCGCTGCCCCAGCTGTGGATGACAGCAAGGACCCTCTGGAGCGGGCCTGCCGCCTGCTGCACCAGCCGACTCAGACTGGGTGGCAGCATACCGCCGGGCTGCAGACAAGCGCCTGCCGCGGCCGCTGAAGTCTTTGGGTGGCAGATGCTCCATGCAGCCGTCATGGTTGGGGCGGTAGGGTGTATGCTGCCACTAACATGCAGGAGTTGCTGAGGTGCTGCTGCCCGCAACCGCAGTGCCAACCGGGGCAGCAGCACCCTCCACAGCAGCAACAGCACAACAGCTGGCCAGGCTGGGGTGTGTCAACACCCGCAACAGCAGCAGGGACAGGTTGGGAGGGAGGGCTGCTGCAGCCGCCGCCGACGCAGGCAGCATGCTGCAGCAAGGGCAAGGTGAGGGTGGGGCAACACCCCAGCCGCAGCTGCGCAGCCAGGGTGGCGGTGGGGAAACACATCAGCAACTGCCACAGCAACAGCAGCAGCTCCAGCAGCAATTTGCAGGCTCCAGCTGTGACCCGGACAGCTACCAGCTCGAGTCTCTGTCCCACCTCTTTTGCAGTGCCCGGTGGCAGTGGCCGTATGGGCGTGGTTTGCGCAGGTGTGGCACAGGGTGCAGCCAGGGGAAACGGTAGACTTGAGCAGCACCCGCATCCTATTGCTGGATGACAGCTCGGTGTGGCAGCCACCAGCGCAGCTGCGCCAGTTGTGGACTTACTTACGCCTGCTGCTGCTTGAGTCCTTCTGGGTGGTTCGGTGTGCCAGTGAGGGCCGCCCGTACAGCAGTGCGGCTGTCACCCATAGGTTTAGGGCAGCACTGCAGCAGCAGCTCTCGCAGGACTGGCTCAGGACACAAGGGGACATCCGCCTGAACTCTGGGGTGCCTTTGTCTTGGCTCCGGGGCCGCAACCCTGAGCTGCTGCCGGAGCGGTTCGCCGCCAAATGGCAGCAGCCGGGGTGTTGTACGCAGTGGGGGATGGCACCGGGCCCCGCCTTGTTGCTGCCAGGGATGCTTGATGGGCCTCTTCTGGGAGTGGGGGTACCATCTACAAAAAAATGGGGGTGGGCTTCTGCTGTTGCGATGCAGTAGGGATGGGGTTTGGGTTTGGTTTCAGCATAGTGGAGTGGTTTTGTGCATACTGTGGGGGGCCGGTTCATGCTACCAGCCAAGGTTGGTGTGTACACCCCGGCAGGGGGTGCTAGTGACTTAGCCATTGTGCCGCCTTGCGCGGCTTCCTTCCAGGCGAGTTTAGCCGTGTGGTGTCACTTTGCTTTTGTATAGTTTCTGCAGTACCGCCTGCGTGACAGCCGGCAGTGACTATCGTAGACAATTTGCGGTGGCGTGTGGGAGCCCTGGTGTCTGCTTTCAGCAGGTTGCGCTGCAATGCGCCGCTCATTTGACCATGTGGTGAGGGTGTGGGTTTGCCCCTTCACAGGGTGGCGCCGGTCAGGTTGCGCCATCCTCCTGCCAGAGCCTTTGAGGGGTAGCTTCTGTTGCTTGACTCCGCTCTTGTAACTTGCTCACCCTGAAAAGAAAAAAAAAAAAACAACAACCACTATGATACAGAGTAAAGCATACACGTAGCCAAGACCCGAGAAGCACAACAAACCCCACACAGAAAAGGCCCTGCCGCTTTCCAAACCCCGCTCCCGAACACCCCAGCCCCCGTATGACCACCCTCCCTCTAGAACGCAAGGCGGGGCCCATGCCTGCCGCCACTGTGTACAACACCCCCCTGCTGTTGCCACTTAGCATCAACCGCTCTGGCAACAAAAAAAAAAAAAAAAACGCTCTGGCGACAGGACGGGTTGCGGCCCCGTAGCCAGGACAGAGGCACCCCAGAGTTGAGGCGGATGTCCCCCTGAGACCTAAGCCAGTCCTGTGAGAGCTGCTGCTGCAGTGCTGCCCTGAACCTGTGGATGACTGCAAAACTGCCGTACGGCCGGCCCTCGCTGGCACACCTAACCACCCAGAAGGACTCGCAGTAGCAGCCGCAGGTATGTCCAAAGCTGCTGTAGCGCGGTGAGGCTTCCACACTGCGCTGTCATCCAGCAGCAGGATGCATCTCTCCCACATGCCAACATGCACCCCAATTGGTTCAGAGTCCGGCGCGTAGCATGGTTGGTTGTCGGCGGATGACCCACCATGGTGCGCAGTGGTTGCGGTCCGCGAGAATCATCTGGATGGATGTTATGAAAGACAAAAATAGTCTCTTCACACATGCCAACATGCACCCCAATTGGTTCAGAGTCCAGCGCGTAGCGTTGGTTGGTTGTCGGCGGATGACCCACCATGGTGCGCAGTGTTGCGGTCCGCAAAATTCTTCTGGATGGATGTTATGAAAGGCAAAAATAGTCTCTTCACACATGCCAACATGCACCCCAATTGGTTCAGAGTCCGGCGCGTAGCGTTGGTTGGTTGTCGGCGGATGACCCACCATGGTGCGCAGTGGTTGCGGTCCGCAAAAATCATCTGGATGGATGATATGAAAGAACATTAGTCTCTTCACACATGCCAACATGCACCCCCATTGGTTCAGAGTCGGCGCGTAGCGTTGGTTGGTTGTCGGCAGATGACCCACCATGGTGCGCAGGGTTGCGGTCCGCAAAAATCATCTGGATGGATGTCATGAAAGACAAAATAGTTTTTTTGACAACAATAGTCTCTTCACACATGCCAACATGCACCCCAATTGGTTCAGAGTCCGGCGCGCAGCGTTGGTTGGTTGTCGGCGGATGACCCACCATGGTGCGCAGTGGTTGCGGTCCGCAAAATCATCTGGATGGATGTTATGAAAGACAAAACTAGTCTCTTCACACATGCCAACATGCACCCCAATTGGTTGAGAGTCCGGCGCGTAGCGTTGGTTGGTTGTCTTTTTGGGGGGGGGGGGGGGCTCGGTTGATTGTCGGCGGATGACCCACCATGGTGCGCAGTGGTTGCGGTCCGCAACAATCATCTGTGGATGTAATGAAAGACAAAAATAGTCTCTTCACACATGCCAACATGCACCCCAATTGGTTCAGAGTCCGGCGCGTAGCGTTGGTTGGTTGTCGGCGGATGACCCACCATGGTGCGCAGTGGTTGCGGTCCGCAAAAATCATCTGGATGGATGTTATGAAAGACAAACTAGTCTCTTCACACATGCCAACATGCACCCCAATTGGTTGAGAGTCCGGCGCGTAGCGTTGGTTGGTTGTCGGCGGATGACCCACCATGGTGCGCAGTGGTTGCGGTCCGCAAAAATCATCTGGATGGATGTTATGAAAGACAAAAATAGTCTCTTCACACATGCCAACATGCACCCCAATTGGTTCAGAGTCCGGCGCGTAGCATTGGTTGTTTGTCGGCGGATGACCCACCATGGTGCGCAGTGGTTGCGGTCCGCAAAAAATCATCTGGATGGATGTTAAAAGACAAACTAGTCTCTTCACACATGCCAACATGCACCCCAATTGGTTCAGAGTCCGGCGCGTAGCATTGGTTGGTTGTCGGCGGATGACCCACCATGGTGCGCAGTGGTTGCGGTCCGCAAAAATCATCTGGATGGATGTCATGAAAGACAAAAATAGTTTTTTTTGACAACAATAGTCTCTTCACACATGCCAACATGCACCCCAATTGGTTCAGAGTCCGGCGCGTAGCGTTGGTTGGTTGTCGGCGGATGACCCACCATGGTGCGCAGTGGTTGCGGTCCGCAAAAATCATCTGGATGGATGTTATGAAAGACAAAACTAGTCTCTTCACACATGCCAACATGCACCCCAATTGGTTGAGAGTCCGGCGCGTAGCGTTGGTTGGTTGTCGGCGGATGACCCACCATGGTGCGCAGTGGTTGCGGTCCGCAAAAATCATCTGGATGGATGTTATGAAAGACAAAAATAGTCTCTTCACACATGCCAACATGCACCCCAATTGGTTCAGAGTCCGGCGCGTAGCATTGGTTGGTTGTCGGCGGATGACCCACCATGGTGCGCAGTGGTTGCGGTCCGCAAAAATCATCTGGATGGATTATGAAAGACAAAACTAGTCTCTTCATCACATGCAACATGCACCCCAATTGGTTCAGAGTCCGGCGCGTAGCATTGGTTGGTTGTCGGCGGATGACCCACCATGGTGCGCAGTGGTTGCGGTCCGCGAAATCATCTGGATGGATGTTATGAAAGACAAAAATAGTCTCTTCACACATGCCAACATGCACCCCAATTGGTTCAGAGTCCAGCGCGTAGCGTTGGTTGGTTGTCGGCGGATGACCCACCATGGTGCGCAGTGGTTGCGGTCCGCAAAAATCTTCTGGATGGATGTTATGAAAGGCAAAAATAGTCTCTTCACACATGCCAACATGCACCCCAATTGGTTCAGAGTCCGGCGCGTAGCATTGGTTGGTTGTCGGCGGATGACCCACCATGGTGCGCAGTGGTTGCGGTCCGCAAAAATCATCTGGATGGATGTTATGAAAGACAAAACTAGTCTCTTCACACATGCCAACATGCACCCCAATTGGTTCAGAGTCCGGCGCGTAGCATTGGTTGGTTGTCGGCGGATGACCCACCATGGTGCGCAGTGGTTGCGGTCCGCGAAAATCATCTGGATGGATGTTATGAAAGACAAAATAGTCTCTTCACACATGCCAACATGCACCCCAATTGGTTCAGAGTCCAGCGCGTAGCGTTGGTTGGTTGTCGGCGGATGACCCACCATGGTGCGCAGTGGTTGCGGTCCGCAAAAATCTTCTGGATGGATGTTATGAAAGGCAAAAATAGTCTCTTCACACATGCCAACATGCACCCCAATTGGTTCAGAGTCCGGCGCGTAGCGTTGGTTGGTTGTCGGCGGATGACCCACCATGGTGCGCAGTGGTTGCGGTCCGCAAAAATCATCTGGATGGATGATATGAAAGAAAACATTAGTCTCTTCACACATGCCAACATGCACCCCAATTGGTTCAGAGTCCGGCGCGCAGCGTTGGTTGGTTGTCGGCGGATGACCCACCATGGTGCGCAGTGTTTGCGGTCCGCAAAATCATCTGGATGGATGTTATGAAAGACAAACTAGTCTCTTCACACATGCCAACATGCACCCCAATGGTTGAGAGTCCGGCGCGTAGCGTTGGTTGGTTGTCTTTTTGGGGGGGGGGGGGCTCGGTTGGTTGTCGGCGGATGACCCACCATGGTGCGCAGTGGTTGCGGTCCGCAACAATCATCTGGATGGATGTAATGAAAGACAAAAATAGTCTCTTCACACATGCCAACATGCACCCCAATTGGTTCAGAGTCCGGCGCGTAGCGTTGGTTGGTTGTCGGCGGATGACCCCATGGTGCGCAGTGGTTGCGGTCCGCAAAAATCATCTGGATGGATGTTATGAAAGACAAAACTAGTCTCTTCACACATGCCAACATGCACCCCAATTGGTTGAGAGTCCGGCGCGTAGCGTTGGTTGGTTGTCTTTTTTGGGGGGGGGGGCTCGGTTGGTTGTCGGCGGATGACCCACCATGGTGCGCAGTGGTTGCGGTCCGCAAAAATCATCTGGATGGATGTTATGAAAGACAAAAATAGTCTCTTCACACATGCCAACATGCACCCCAATTGGTTGAGTCCGGCGCGTAGCGTTGGTTGGTTGTCGGCGGATGACCCACCATGGTGCGCAGTGGTTGCGGTCCGCAAAATCATCTGGATGGATGTTATGAAAGACAAAAATAGTCTCTTCACACATGCCAACATGCACCCCAATTGGTTCAGAGTCCGGCGCGTAGCATTGGTTGGTTGTCGGCGGATGACCCACCATGGTGCGCAGTGGTTGCGGTCCGCAAAAATCATCTGGATGGATGTTATGAAAGACAACACTAGTCTCTTCACACATGCCAACATGCACCCCAATTGGTTCAGAGTCCGGCGCGTAGCATTGGTTGGTTGTCGGCGGATGACCCACCATGGTGCGCAGTGGTTGCGGTCCGCGAAAATCATCTGGATGGATGTTATGAAAGACAAAAATAGTCTCTTCACACATGCCAACATGCACCCCAATTGGTTCAGAGTCCAGCGCGTAGCGTTGGTTGGTTGTCGGCGGATGACCCACCATGGTGCGCAGTGGTTGCGGTCCGCAAAAATCTTCTGGATGGATGTTATGAAAGGCAAAAATAGTCTCTTCACACATGCCAACATGCACCCCAATTGGTTCAGAGTCCGGCGCGTAGCGTTGGTTGGTTGTCGGCGGATGACCCACCATGGTGCGCAGTGGTTGCGGTCCGCAAAAATCATCTGGATGGATGATATGAAAGAAAACATAGTCTCTTCACACATGCCAACATGCACCCCAATTGGTTCAGAGTCCGGCGCGTAGCGTTGGTTGGTTGTCGGCAGATGACCCACCATGGTGCGCAGTGGTTGCGGTCCGCAAAAATCATCTGGATGGATGTCATGAAAGACAAAAATAGTTTTTTTTTGGACAACAATAGTCTCTTCACACATGCCAACATGCACCCCAATTGGTTCAGAGTCCGGCGCGCAGCGTTGGTTGGTTGTCGGCGGATGACCCACCATGGTGCGCAGTGGTTGCGGTCCGCAAAAATCATCTGGATGGATGTTATGAAAGACAAACTAGTCTCTTCACACATGCCAACATGCACCCCAATTGGTTGAGAGTCCGGCGCGTAGCGTTGGTTGGTTGTCTTTTGGGGGGGGGGGCTCGGTTGGTTGTCGGCGGATGACCCACCATGGTGCGCAGTGGTTGCGGTCCGCAACAATCATCTGGATGGATGTAATGAAAGACAAAAATAGTCTCTTCACACATGCCAACATGCACCCCAATTGGTTCAGAGTCCGGCGCGTAGCGTTGGTTGGTTGTCGGCGGATGACCCACCATGGTGCGCAGTGGTTGCGGTCCGCAAAAATCATCTGGATGGATGTTATGAAAGACAAAACTAGTCTCTTCACACATGCCAACATGCACCCCAATTGGTTGAGAGTCCGGCGCGTAGCGTTGGTTGGTTGTCTTTTTTGGGGGGGGGGCTCGGTTGGTTGTCGGCGGATGACCCACCATGGTGCGCAGTGGTTGCGGTCCGCAAAAATCATCTGGATGGATGTTATGAAAGACAAAAATAGTCTCTTCACACATGCCAACATGCACCCCAATTGGTTGAGAGTCCGGCGCGTAGCGTTGGTTGGTTGTCGGCGGATGACCCACCATGGTGCGCAGTGGTTGCGGTCCGCAAAAATCATCTGGATGGATGTTATGAAAGACAAAAATAGTCTCTTCACACATGCCAACATGCACCCCAATTGGTTCAGAGTCCGGCGCGTAGCATTGGTTGGTTGTCGGCGGATGACCCACCATGGTGCGCAGTGGTTGCGGTCCGCAAAAATCATCTGGATGGATGTTATGAAAGACAAAACTAGTCTCTTCACACATGCCAACATGCACCCCAATTGGTTCAGAGTCCGGCGCGTAGCATTGGTTGGTTGTCGGCGGATGACCCACCATGGTGCGCAGTGGTTGCGGTCCGCGAAAATCATCTGGATGGATGTTATGAAAGACAAAAATAGTCTCTTCACACATGCCAACATGCACCCCAATTGGTTCAGAGTCCAGCGCGTAGCGTTGGTTGGTTGTCGGCGGATGACCCACCATGGTGCGCAGTGGTTGCGGTCCGCAAAAATCTCTGGATGGATGTTATGAAAGGCAAAAATAGTCTTTTCACACATGCCAACATGCACCCCAATTGGTTCAGAGTCCGGCGCGTAGCGTTGGTTGGTTGTCGGCGGATGACCCACCATGGTGCGCAGTGGTTGCGGTCCGCAAAAATCATCTGGATGGATGATATGAAAGAAAACATTAGTCTCTTCACACATGCCAACATGCACCCCAATTGGTTCAGAGTCCGGCGCGTAGCGTTGGTTGGTTGTCGGCAGATGACCCACCATGGTGCGCAGTGGTTGCGGTCCGCAAAAATTATCTGGATGGATGTCATGAAAGACAAAAATAGTTTTTTTTTGGACAACAATATCTCTTCACACATGCCAACATGCACCCCAATTGGTTCAGAGTCCGGCGCGCAGCGTTGGTTGGTTGTCGGCGGATGACCCACCATGGTGCGCAGTGGTTGCGGTCCGCAAAAATCATCTGGATGGATGTTATGAAAGACAAAACTAGTCTCTTCACACATGCCAACATGCACCCCAATTGGTTCAGAGTCCGGCGCGCAGCGTTGGTTGGTTGTCGGCGGATGACCCACCATGGTGCGCAGTGGTTGCGGTCCGCAAAAATCATCTGGATGGATGTTATGAAAGACAAAACTAGTCTCTTCACACATGCCAACATGCACCCCAATTGGTTGAGAGTCCGGCGCGTAGCGTTGGTTGGTTGTCTTTTTGGGGGGGGGGCTCGGTTGGTTGTCGGCGGATGACCCACCATGGTGCGCAGTGGTTGCGGTCCGCAACAATCATCTGGATGGATGTAATGAAAGACAAAAATAGTCTCTTCACACATGCCAACATGCACCCCAATTGGTTCAGAGTCCGGCGCGTAGCGTTGGTTGGTTGTCGGCGGATGACCCACCATGGTGCGCAGTGGTTGCGGTCCGCAAAAATCATCTGGATGGATGTTATGAAAGACAAAACTAGTCTCTTCACACATGCCAACATGCACCCCAATTGGTTCAGAGTCCGGCGCGTAGCGTTGGTTGTTGTCTTTTTGGGGGGGGGGGCTCGGTTGGTTGTCGGCGGATGACCCACCATGGTGCGCAGTGGTTGCGGTCCGCAAAAATCATCTGGATGGATGTTATGAAAGACAAAACTAGTCTCTTCACACATGCCAACATGCACCCCAATTGGTTGAGAGTCCGGCGCGTAGCGTTGGTTGGTTGTCGGCGGATGACCCACCATGGTGCGCAGTGGTTGCGGTCCGCAAAAATCATCTGGATGGATGTATGAAAGACAAAAATAGTCTCTTCACACATGCCAACATGCACCCCAATTGGTTCAGAGTCCGGCGCGTAGCATTGGTTGGTTGTCGGCGGATGACCCACCATGGTGCGCAGTGGTTGCGGTCCGCAAAAATCATCTGGATGGATGTTATGAAAGACAAAACTAGTCTCTTCACACATGCCAACATGCACCCCAATTGGTTCAGAGTCCGGCGCGTAGCATTGGTTGGTTGTCGGCGGATGACCCACCATGGTGCGCAGTGGTTGCGGTCCGCGAAAATCATCTGGATGGATGTTATGAAAGACAAAAATAGTCTCTTCACACATGCCAACATGCACCCCAATTGGTTCAGAGTCCAGCGCGTAGCGTTGGTTGGTTGTCGGCGGATGACCCACCATGGTGCGCAGTGGTTGCGGTCCGCAAAAATCTTCTGGATGGATGTTATGAAAGGCAAAAATAGTCTTTTCACACATGCCAACATGCACCCCAATTGGTTCAGAGTCCGGCGCGTAGCGTTGGTTGGTTGTCGGCGGATGACCCACCATGGTGCGCAGTGGTTGCGGTCCGCAAAAATCATCTGGATGGATGATATGAAAGAAAACATTAGTCTCTTCACACATGCCAACATGCACCCCAATTGGTTCAGAGTCCGGCGCGTAGCGTTGGTTGGTTGTCGGCAGATGACCCACCATGGTGCGCAGTGGTTGCGGTCCGCAAAAATCATCTGGATGGATGTCATGAAAGACAAAAATAGTTTTTTTTTGGACAACAATAGTCTCTTCACACATGCCAACATGCACCCCAATTGGTTCAGAGTCCGGCGCGCAGCGTTGGTTGGTTGTCGGCGGATGACCCACCATGGTGCGCAGTGGTTGCGGTCCGCAAAAATCATCTGGATGGATGTTATGAAAGACAAAACTAGTCTCTTCACACATGCCAACATGCACCCCAATTGGTTCAGAGTCCGGCGCGTAGCGTTGGTTGGTTGTCTTTTTGGGGGGGGGGGGGCTCGGTTGGTTGTCGGCATATGACCCACCATGGTGCGCAGTGGTTGCGGTCCGCAACAATCATCTGGATGGATGTAATGAAAGACAAAATAGTCTCTTCACACATGCCAACATGCACCCCAATTGGTTCAGAGTCCGGCGCGTAGCGTTGGTTGGTTGTCGGCGGATGACCCACCATGGTGCGCAGTGGTTGCGGTCCGCAAAAATCATCTGGATGGATGTTATGAAAGACAAAACTAGTCTCTTCACACATGCCAACATGCACCCCAATTGGTTGAGAGTCCGGCGCGTAGCGTTGGTTGGTTGTCTTTTTTGGGGGGGGGGCTCGGTTGGTTGTCGGCGGATGACCCACCATGGTGCGCAGTGGTTGCGGTCCGCAAAAATCATCTGGATGGATGTTATGAAAGACAAAACTAGTCTCTTCACACATGCCAACATGCACCCCAATTGGTTCAGAGTCCGGCGCGTAGCGTTGGTTGGTTGTCTTTTTGGGGGGGGGGGGGCTCGGTTGGTTGTCGGCATATGACCCACCATGGTGCGCAGTGGTTGCGGTCCGCAACAATCATCTGGATGGATGTAATGAAAGACAAAAATAGTCTCTTCACACATGCCAACATGCACCCCAATTGGTTCAGAGTCCGGCGCGTAGCGTTGGTTGGTTGTCGGCGGATGACCCACCATGGTGCGCAGTGGTTGCGGTCCGCAAAAATCATCTGGATGGATGTTATGAAAGACAAAACTAGTCTCTTCACACATGCCAACATGCACCCCAATTGGTTGAGAGTCCGGCGCGTAGCGTTGGTTGGTTGTCTTTTTGGGGGGGGGGCTCGGTTGGTTGTCGGCGGATGACCCACCATGGTGCGCAGTGGTTGCGGTCCGCAACAATCATCTGGATGGATGTAATGAAAGACAAAATAGTCTCTTCACACATGCCAACATGCACCCCAATTGGTTCAGAGTCCGGCGCGTAGCGTTGGTTGGTTGTCGGCGGATGACCCACCATGGTGCGCAGTGGTTGCGGTCCGCAAAAATCATCTGGATGGATGATATGAAAGAAAACATTAGTCTCTTCACACATGCCAACATGCACCCCAATTGGTTCAGAGTCCGGCGCGTAGCGTTGGTGGTTGTCGGCGGATGACCCACCATGGTGCGCAGTGGTTGCGGTCCGCAAAAATCATCTGGATGGATGTTATGAAAGACAAAACTAGTCTCTTCACACATGCCAACATGCACCCCAATTGGTTCAGAGTCCGGCGCGTAGCATTGGTTGGTTGTCGGCGGATGACCCACCATGGTGCGCAGTGGTTGCGGTCCGCAAAAATCATCTGGATGGATGTTATGAAAGACAAAAATAGTCTCTTCACACATGCCAACATGCACCCCAATTGGTTGAGAGTCCGGCGCGTAGCGTTGGTTGGTTGTCGGCGGATGACCCACCATGGTGCGCAGTGGTTGCGGTCCACAAAAATCATCTGGATTGATGTTATGAAAGACAAAACTAGTCTCTTCACACATGCCAACATGCACCCCAATTGGTTGAGAGTCCGGCGCGTAGCGTTGGTTGGTTGTCGGCGGATGACCCACCATGGTGCGCAGTGGTTGCGGTCCGCAAAAATCATCTGGATGGATGATATGAAAGAAAACATTAGTCTCTTCACACATGCCAACATGCACCCCAATTGGTTCAGAGTCCGACGCGTAGCGTTGGTTGGTTGTCGGCGGATGACCCACCATGGTGCGCAGTGGTTGCGGTCCGCAAAAATCATCTGGATGGATGTTATGAAAGACAAAACTAGTCTCTTCACACATGCCAACATGCACCCCAATTGGTTCAGAGTCCGGCGCGTAGCGTTGGTTGGTTGTCGGCGGATGACCCACCATGGTGCGCAGTGGTTGCGGTCCGCAAAAATCATCTGGATGGATGTTATGAAAGACAAAACTAGTCTCTTCACACATGCCAAAATGCACCCCAATTGGTTCAGAGTCCGGCGCGTAGCATTGGTTGGTTGTCGGCGGATGACCCACCATGGTGCGCAGTGGTTGCGGTCCGCAAAAATCATCTGGATGGATGTTATGAAAGACAAAAATAGTCTCTTCACACATGCCAACATGCACCCCAATTGGTTGAGAGTCCGGCGCGTAGCGTTGGTTGGTTGTCGGCGGATGACCCACCATGGTGCGCAGTGGTTGCGGTCCACAAAAATCATCTGGATTGATGTTATGAAAGACAAAAATAGTCTCTTCACACATGCCAACATGCACCCCAATTGGTTGAGAGTCCGGCGCGTAGCGTTGGTTGGTTGTCGGCGGATGACCCACCATGGTGCGCAGTGGTTGCGGTCCGCAAAAATCATCTGGATGGATGATATGAAAGAAAACATTAGTCTCTTCACACATGCCAACATGCACCCCAATTGGTTCAGAGTCCGACGCGTAGCGTTGGTTGGTTGTCGGCGGATGACCCACCATGGTGCGCAGTGGTTGCGGTCCGCAAAAATCATCTGGATGGATGTTATGAAAGACAAAACTAGTCTCTTCACACATGCCAACATGCACCCCAATTGGTTCAGAGTCCGGCGCGTAGCGTTGGTTGGTTGTCGGCGGATGACCCACCATGGTGCGCAGTGGTTGCGGTCCGCAAAAATCATCTGGATGGATGTTATGAAAGACAAAAATAGTTTCTTCACACATGCCAACATGCACCCCAATTGGTTCAGAGTCCGGCGCGTAGCGTTGGTTGGTTGTCGGCGGATGACCCACCATGGTGCGCAGTGGTTGCGGTCCGCAAAAATCATCTGGATGGATGATATGAAAGACAAAATTAGTCTCTTACACATGCCAACATGCACCCCAATTGGTTCAGAGTCCGGCGCGTAGCGTTGGTTGGTTGTCGGCGGATGACCCACCATAGTGCGCAGTGGTTGCGGTCCGCAAAAATCATCTGGATGGATGTAATGAAAGACAAAAATAGTCTCTTCACACATGCCAACATGCACCCCAATTGGTTCAGAGTCCGGCGCGTAGCGTTGGTTGGTTGTCGGCGGATGACCCACCATGGTGCGCAGTGGTTGCGGTCCGCAAAAATCATCTGGATGGATGTTATGAAAGACAAAAGTAGTCTCTTCACACATGCCAACATGCACCCCAATTGGTTGAGAGTCCGGCGCGTAGCGTTGGTTGGTTGTCGGCGGATGACCCACCATAGTGCGCAGTGGTTGCGGTCCGCAAAAATCATCTGGATGGATGTAATGAAAGACCAAAATAGTATCTTCACACATGCCAACATGCACCCCAAGTGGTTCAGAGTCCGGCGCGTAGCGTTGGTTGGTTGTCGGCGGATGACCCACCATGGTGCGCAGTGGTTGCGGTCCGCAAAAATCATCTGGATGGATGTTATGAAAGACAAAACTAGTCTCTTCACACATGCCAACATGCACCCCAATTGGTTCAGAGTCCGGCGCGTAGCATTGGTTGGTTGTCGGCGGATGACCCACCATGGTGCGCAGTGGTTGCGGTCCGCAAAAATCATCTGGATGGATGTTATGAAAGACAAAAATAGTCTCTTCACACATGCCAACATGCACCCCAATTGGTTGAGAGTCCGGCGCGTAGCGTTGGTTGGTTGTCGGCGGATGACCCACCATGGTGCGCAGTGGTTGCGGTCCACAAAAATCATCTGGATTGATGTTATGAAAGACAAAAATAGTCTCTTCACACATGCCAACATGCACCCCAATTGGTTGAGAGTCCGGCGCGTAGCGTTGGTTGGTTGTCGGCGGATGACCCACCATGGTGCGCAGTGGTTGCGGTCCGCAAAAATCATCTGGATGGATGATATGAAAGAAAACATTAGTCTCTTCACACATGCCAACATGCACCCCAATTGGGAGTTGGGAGTGGCTGCAGATCTCATGTGGCACTTGTGAAAGCTCTGGCAGAACGATTGCAGCTAGCGCCTTGGGTGAAATCGGGGTTGGGCCTGGTTGGTGCAGTTTCAGGGCCCTAGCTCCCTCATGCTTCATGCGCTGCACTTGACGTAAGGTTGTTGTGTGCATCTATACCTGTTAAACACGAAAGCAGCGTTGGGAGTGGCTGCAGATCTCATGTGGCACTTGTGAAGGCTCTGGCAGAACGATTGCAGCTAGCGCCTTGGGTGAAATCGGGGTTGGGCCTGGTTGGTGCATTTTCAGGGCCCTAGCTCCCTCATGCTTCATGCGCTGCACTTGACGTAAGGTAATTGTGTGCATCTATACCTGTTAAACACGAAAGCAGCGTTGGGAGTGGCTGCAGATCTCATGTGGCACTTGTGAAAGCTCTGGCAGAACGATTGCAGCTAGCGCCTTGGGTGAAATCGGGGTTGGGCCTGGCTGGTGCAGTTTCAGGGCCCTAGCTCCCTCATGCTTCATGCGCTGCACTTGACGTAAGGTAATTGTGTGCATCTATACCTGTTAAACACGAAAGCAGCGTTGGGAGTGGCTGCAGATCTCATGTGGCACTTGTGAAAGCTCTGGCAGAACGATTGCAGCTAGCGCCTTGGGTGAAATCGGGGTTGGGCCTGGCTGGTGCAGTTTCAGGGCCCTAGCTCCCTCATGCTTCATGCGCTGCACTTGACGTAAGGTAATTGTGTGCATCTATACCTGTTAAACACGAAAGCAGCGTTGGGAGTGGCTGCAGATCTCATGTGGCACTTGTGAAAGCTCTGGCAGAACGATTGCAGCTAGCGCCTTGGGTGAAATCGGGGTTGGGCCTGGTTGGTGCAGTTTCAGGGCCCTAGCTCCCTCATGCTTCATGCGCTGCACTTGACGTAAGGTTGTTGTGTGCATCTATACCTGTTAAACACGAAAGCAGCGTTGGGAGTGGCTGCAGATCTCATGTGGCACTTGTGAAAGCTCTGGCAGAACGATTGCAGCTAGCGCCTTGGGTGAAATCGGGGTTGGGCCTGGTTGGTGCAGTTTCAGGGCCCTAGCTCCCTCATGCTTCATGCGCTGCACTTGACGTAAGGTAATTGTGTGCATCTATACCTGTTAAACACGAAAGCAGCGTTGGGAGTGGCTGCAGATCTCATGTGGCACTTGTGAAAGCTCTGGCAGAACGATTGCAGCTAGCGCCTTGGGTGAAATCGGGGTTGGGCCTGGTTGGTGCAGTTTCAGGGCCCTAGCTCCCTCATGCTTCATGCGCTGCACTTGACGTAAGGTTGTTGTGTGCATCTATACCTGTTAAACACGAAAGCAGCGTTGGGAGTGGCTGCAGATCTCATGTGGCACTTGTGAAAGCTCTGGCAGAACGATTGCAGCTAGCGCCTTGGGTGAAATCGGGGTTGGGCCTGGTTGGTGCAGTTTCAGGGCCCTAGCTCCCTCATGCTTCATGCGCTGCACTTGACGTAAGGTAATTGTGTGCATCTATACCTGTTAAACACGAAAGCAGCGTTGGGAGTGGCTGCAGATCTCATGTGGCACTTGTGAAAGCTCTGGCAGAACGATTGCAGCTAGCGCCTTGGGTGAAATCGGGGTTGGGCCTGGTTGGTGCAGTTTCAGGGCCCTAGCTCCCTCATGCTTCATGCGCTGCACTTGACGTAAGGTAATTGTGTGCATCTATACCTGTTAAACACGAAAGCAGCGTTGGGAGTGGCTGCAGATCTCATGTGGCACTTGTGAAAGCTCTGGCAGAACGATTGCAGCTAGCGCCTTGGGTGAAATCGGGGTTGGGCCTGGTTGGTGCAGTTTCAGGGCCCTAGCTCCCTCATGCTTCATGCGCTGCACTTGACGTAAGGTAATTGTGTGCATCTATACCTGTTAAACACGAAAGCAGCGTTGGGAGTGGCTGCAGATCTCATGTGGCACTTGTGAAAGCTCTGGCAGAACGATTGCAGCTAGCGCCTTGGGTGAAATCGGGGTTGGGCCTGGTTGGTGCAGTTTCAGGGCCCTAGCTCCCTCATGCTTCATGCGCTGCACTTGACGTAAGGTAATTGTGTGCATCTATACCTGTTAAACACGAAAGCAGCGTTGGGAGTGGCTGCAGATCTCATGTGGCACTTGTGAAAGCTCTGGCAGAACGATTGCAGCTAGCGCCTTGGGTGAAATCGGGGTTGGGCCTGGTTGGTGCAGTTTCAGGGCCCTAGCTCCCTCATGCTTCATGCGCTGCACTTGACGTAAGGTAATTGTGTGCATCTATACCTGTTAAACACGAAAGCAGCGTTGGGAGTGGCTGCAGATCTCATGTGGCACTTGTGAAAGCTCTGGCAGAACGATTGCAGCTAGCGCCTTGGGTGAAATCGGGGTTGGGCCTGGTTGGTGCAGTTTCAGGGCCCTAGCTCCCTCATGCTTCATGCGCTGCACTTGACGTAAGGTTGTTGTGTGCATCTATACCTGTTAAACACGAAAGCAGCGTTGGGAGTGGCTGCAGATCTCATGTGGCACTTGTGAAAGCTCTGGCAGAACGATTGCAGCTAGCGCCTTGGGTGAAATCGGGGTTGGGCCTGGTTGGTGCAGTTTCAGGGCCCTAGCTCCCTCATGCTTCATGCGCTGCACTTGACGTAAGGTAATTGTGTGCATCTATACCTGTTAAACACGAAAGCAGCGTTGGGAGTGGCTGCAGATCTCATGTGGCACTTGTGAAAGCTCTGGCAGAACGATTGCAGCTAGCGCCTTGGGTGAAATCGGGGTTGGGCCTGGCTGGTGCAGTTTCAGGGCCCTAGCTCCCTCATGCTTCATGCGCTGCACTTGACTTAAGGTAATTGTGTGCATCTATACCTGTTAAACACGAAAGCAGCGTTGGGAGTGGCTGCAGATCTCATGTGGCACTTGTGAAAGCTCTGGCAGAACGATTGCAGCTAGCGCCTTGGGTGAAATCGGGGTTGGGCCTGGTTGGTGCAGTTTCAGGGCCCTAGCTCCCTCATGCTTCATGCGCTGCACTTGACGTAAGGTAATTGTGTGCATCTATACCTGTTAAACACGAAAGCAGCGTTGGGAGTGGCTGCAGATCTCATGTGGCACTTGTGAAAGCTCTGGCAGAACGATTGCAGCTAGCGCCTTGGGTGAAATCGGGGTTGGGCCTGGTTGGTGCAGTTTCAGGGCCCTAGCTCCCTCATGCTTCATGCGCTGCACTTGACGTAAGGTGTTGTGTGCATCTATACCTGTTAAACACGAAAGCAGCGTTGGGAGTGGCTGCAGATCTCATGTGGCACTTGTGAAAGCTCTGGCAGAACGATTGCAGCTAGCGCCTTGGGTGAAATCGGGGTTGGGCCTGGTTGGTGCAGTTTCAGGGCCCTAGCTCCCTCATGCTTCATGCGCTGCACTTGACGTAAGGTAATTGTGTGCATCTATACCTGTTAAACACGAAAGCAGCGTTGGGAGTGGCTGCAGATCTCATGTGGCACTTGTGAAAGCTCTGGCAGAACGATTGCAGCTAGCGCCTTGGGTGAAATCGGGGTTGGGCCTGGTTGGTGCAGTTTCAGGGCCCTAGCTCCCTCATGCTTCATGCGCTGCACTTGACTTAAGGTAATTGTGTGCATCTATACCTGTTAAACACGAAAGCAGCGTTGGGAGTGGCTGCAGATCTCATGTGGCACTTGTGAAAGCTCTGGCAGAACGATTGCAGCTAGCGCCTTGGGTGAAATCGGGGTTGGGCCTGGTTGGTGCAGTTTCAGGGCCCTAGCTCCCTCATGCTTCATGCGCTGCACTTGACGTAAGGTAATTGTGTGCATCTATACCTGTTAAACACGAAAGCAGCGTTGGGAGTGGCTGCAGATCTCATGTGGCACTTGTGAAAGCTCTGGCAGAACGATTGCAGCTAGCGCCTTGGGTGAAATCGGGGTTGGGCCTGGTTGGTGCAGTTTCAGGGCCCTAGCTCCCTCATGCTTCATGCGCTGCACTTGACGTAAGGTAATTGTGTGCATCTATACCTGTTAAACACGAAAGCAGCGTTGGGAGTGGCTGCAGATCTCATGTGGCACTTGTGAAAGCTCTGGCAGAACGATTGCAGCTAGCGCCTTGGGTGAAATCGGGGTTGGGCCTGGTTGGTGCAGTTTCAGGGCCCTAGCTCCCTCATGCTTCATGCGCTGCACTTGACGTAAGGTAATTGTGTGCATCTATACCTGTTAAACACGAAAGCAGCGTTGGGAGTGGCTGCAGATCTCATGTGGCACTTGTGAAAGCTCTGGCAGAACGATTGCAGCTAGCGCCTTGGGTGAAATCGGGGTTGGGCCTGGTTGGTGCAGTTTCAGGGCCCTAGCTCCCTCATGCTTCATGCGCTGCACTTGACGTAAGGTAATTGTGTGCATCTATACCTGTTAAACACGAAAGCAGCGTTGGGAGTGGCTGCAGATCTCATGTGGCACTTGTGAAAGCTCTGGCAGAACGATTGCAGCTAGCGCCTTGGGTGAAATCGGGGTTGGGCCTGGTTGGTGCAGTTTCAGGGCCCTAGCTCCCTCATGCTTCATGCGCTGCACTTGACTTAAGGTAATTGTGTGCATCTATACCTGTTAAACACGAAAGCAGCGTTGGGAGTGGCTGCAGATCTCATGTGGCACTTGTGAAAGCTCTGGCAGAACGATTGCAGCTAGCGCCTTGGGTGAAATCGGGGTTGGGCCTGGTTGGTGCAGTTTCAGGGCCCTAGCTCCCTCATGCTTCATGCGCTGCACTTGACGTAAGGTAATTGTGTGCATCTATACCTGTTAAACACGAAAGCAGCGTTGGGAGTGGCTGCAGATCTCATGTGGCACTTGTGAAAGCTCTGGCAGAACGATTGCAGCTAGCGCCTTGGGTGAAATCGGGGTTGGGCCTGGTTGGTGCAGTTTCAGGGCCCTAGCTCCCTCATGCTTCATGCGCTGCACTTGACGTAAGGTAATTGTGTGCATCTATACCTGTTAAACACGAAAGCAGCGTTGGGAGTGGCTGCAGATCTCATGTGGCACTTGTGAAAGCTCTGGCAGAACGATTGCAGCTAGCGCCTTGGGTGAAATCGGGGTTGGGCCTGGTTGGTGCAGTTTCAGGGCCCTAGCTCCCTCATGCTTCATGCGCTGCACTTGACGTAAGGTAATTGTGTGCATCTATACCTGTTAAACACGAAAGCAGCGTTGGGAGTGGCTGCAGATCTCATGTGGCACTTGTGAAAGCTCTGGCAGAACGATTGCAGCTAGCGCCTTGGGTGAAATCGGGGTTGGGCCTGGTTGGTGCAGTTTCAGGGCCCTAGCTCCCTCATGCTTCATGCGCTGCACTTGACTTAAGGTAATTGTGTGCATCTATACCTGTTAAACACGAAAGCAGCGTTGGGAGTGGCTGCAGATCTCATGTGGCACTTGTGAAAGCTCTGGCAGAACGATTGCAGCTAGCGCCTTGGGTGAAATCGGGGTTGGGCCTGGTTGGTGCAGTTTCAGGGCCCTAGCTCCCTCATGCTTGATGCGCTGCACTTGACGTAAGGTAATTGTGTGCATCTATACCTGTTAAACACGAAAGCAGCGTTGGGAGTGGCTGCAGATCTCATGTGGCACTTGTGAAAGCTCTGGCAGAACGATTGCAGCTAGCGCCTTGGGTGAAATCGGGGTTGGGCCTGGTTGGTGCAGTTTCAGGGCCCTAGCTCCCTCATGCTTGATGCGCTGCACTTGACGTAAGGTAATTGTGTGCATCTATACCTGTTAAACACGAAAGCAGCGTTGGGAGTGGCTGCAGATCTCATGTGGCACTTGTGAAAGCTCTGGCAGAATGATTGCAGCTAGCGCCTTGGGTGAAATCGGGGTTGGGCCTGGTTGGTGCAGTTTCAGGGCCCTAGCTCCCTCATGCTTCATGCGCTGCACTTGACGTAAGGTAATTGTGTGCATCTATACCTGTTAAACACGAAAGCAGCGTTGGGAGTGGCTGCAGATCTCATGTGGCACTTGTGAAAGCTCTGGCAGAACGATTGCAGCTAGCGCCTTGGGTGAAATCGGGGTTGGGCCTGGTTGGTGCAGTTTCAGGGCCCTAGCTCCCTCATGCTTCATGCGCTGCACTTGACGTAAGGTAATTGTGTGCATCTATACCTGTTAAACACGAAAGCAGCGTTGGGAGTGGCTGCAGATCTCATGTGGCACTTGTGAAAGCTCTGGCAGAACGATTGCAGCTAGCGCCTTGGGTGAAATCGGGGTTGGGCCTGGTTGGTACAGTTTCAGGGCCCTAGCTCCCTCATGCTTCATGCGCTGCACTTGACTTAAGGTAATTGTGTGCATCTATACCTGTTAAACACGAAAGCAGCGTTGGGAGTGGCTGCAGATCTCATGTGGCACTTGTGAAAGCTCTGGCAGAACGATTGCAGCTAGCGCCTTGGGTGAAATCGGGGTTGGGCCTGGTTGGTGCAGTTTCAGGGCCCTAGCTCCCTCATGCTTCATGCGCTGCACTTGACGTAAGGTAATTGTGTGCATCTATACCTGTTAAACACGAAAGCAGCGTTGGGAGTGGCTGCAGATCTCATGTGGCACTTGTGAAAGCTCTGGCAGAACGATTGCAGCTAGCGCCTTGGGTGAAATCGGGGTTGGGCCTGGTTGGTGCAGTTTCAGGGCCCTAGCTCCCTCATGCTTCATGCGCTGCACTTGACGTAAGGTAATTGTGTGCATCTATACCTGTTAAACACGAAAGCAGCGTTGGGAGTGGCTGCAGATCTCATGTGGCACTTGTGAAAGCTCTGGCAGAACGATTGCAGCTAGCGCCTTGGGTGAAATCGGGGTTGGGCCTGGTTGGTGCATTTTCAGGGCCCTAGCTCCCTCATGCTTCATGCGCTGCACTTGACTTAAGGTAATTGTGTGCATCTATACCTGTTAAACACGAAAGCAGCGTTGGGAGTGGCTGCAGATCTCATGTGGCACTTGTGAAAGCTCTGGCAGAACGATTGCAGCTAGCGCCTTGGGTGAAATCGGGGTTGGGCCTGGTTGGTGCAGTTTCAGGGCCCTAGCTCCCTCATGCTTCATGCGCTGCACTTGACTTAAGGTAATTGTGTGCATCTATACCTGTTAAACACGAAAGCAGCGTTGGGAGTGGCTGCAGGTCTCATGTGGCACTTGTGAAAGCTCTGGCAGAACGATTGCAGCTAGCGCCTTGGGTGAAATCGGGGTTGGGCCTGGTTGGTGCAGTTTCAGGGCCCTAGCTCCCTCATGCTTGATGCGCTGCACTTGACGTAAGGTAATTGTGTGCATCTATACCTGTTAAACACGAAAGCAGCGTTGGGAGTGGCTGCAGATCTCATGTGGCACTTGTGAAAGCTCTGGCAGAACGATTGCAGCTAACGGCTGAGTACCTACTGAGACGCCCCCTTACATCCATATAGTGGCCCAGTATCATCCGTCCAATGCAGGGCAAGACAGCACACACTCGCGCTTTGCTCTTGCTGCGTGATAATCAACCGCATATATTCAAGGCACATACTAGCACGGCCTTGCAGAGATACAAGGAAAATAATTACGAGCCTGTGCTGGGGCCAGTCTGGCCCGCAAAACAAAGATCCCGCTTGATGCCAACCCGCGCAGCGGGTCATACGTTTATTAAAATTGCGAAAACACCAGAGAACGGCTGCACATTATAAGCACACCATCTTGTTCCTTAGGACTTGCTCTACAAGTTACTGCACCACCAGCAGGATTCATTGTCCACAGTTTAACCCCCTGATTCCTCAACAGCAATAGCGGTCATGCTGCCAACCAACCAGCGTAGCATTCTTGACGTGGAGAGTGTGTCACAGTGTGTGCTCAGTTGGATCGTCAGCAGCTATTTGGGCGCTTGCATTCTTGCTAGTTGGTCTGGGCGGCTGATGCACTCAGTCGCGTGTGCATTGTGGTAAGATTGCAGAGTCGCGTGTGCATGGTCAAAGCTGTAGTACATGAACGGGATGTAAGGGGGTTCGTCTTCCTTGCGAGTTTGGTCCGGGCGCTGGGCACCTCCTGGAACAGATTGTGCTGGGCTTGCCCCCCGCCCCTGGCAGTTAGGTAATCTGACTGAGTTGTGTGTGGCGAGCTGGTGGGGAGTGTGCCCCCCTTGGAGTTCTCCAAAAAAGATAGATGGTCTGCAACATGCTAGGCAGGCTGGTCAGTCAACCCCTCCTCATCAGGTTCTGCCATCTCCGTCACATCACTGAATAACTGGCATGAGCGCTTGAGCCTCATAGCTACAAGTGTAACAATATTGACTGACTGACATAAGCACCAAAGTGCAGCATAGCGGGAAACTCGCTGCCAGGCACCGGCTTGTTCAAACTGCTGCCAACAACTTGGTTTGTACTCGGCTAGAAACAAGGTAGTTGGCCACCCACCCATCCAGACATTGTGGGCCAAGCTTTCCAGCCACTCTCAAGGTGTGTTGGCACACCGGCACGGTCTCTTGCCACATCAGCCTTTTGATTGTTACATCATGGTGCAAATGGGCTCACGTGAGCGGGGATTGGGGCATCGAAAAGTAATCAGTGCAAGGCTCACAAGCTGTGGAATCCAAACACACGAGGGCGTCCCTCAAGGAGACCAAGAGAATGCAATCTATGAATGCAAAAGGATTGCAATCCCGCCTGACAAGCACAACCAGGCACCCCGTGTTGGTATGTGGGCTCATCTGAGCAGAGGGGTTGCACTTTGCAGTGCAGCCTGTGGCCAGTGCTCTGTAAATGCTTTCTCACAGAACAATGGTGTGCAGCGTATTGACACAGCTTTAAACTCCATCGCAGGGGGTTGTGCTTTCAGCCTCTCAGAGGCTGGGGCCGGCCCCAAACAGGTTAGTCACGGCAGCCTGTCCACTGCACTGCCTCCCAGCTCGCAATCTGACCTGAGAGGCTGGCTCGATTGCCCTTATTCTGTACTATTCTGAGCAACAGAGGGACTTTGCCGGCAGGTCTGACCCAAAATGCGTGGGACCAGATATTACTGTCAAGATTAAAATCAAATCAAAGTTACACCTGTAAGATTGTCAATGTAGTGCTGCTACACTGTCACCAGGTCTGCCACACTGATGCTTGTGATGCTGTCAAACACCTTGTCAGGCTGGTGTGTGGCCATGTCCTCAGGGCTGAGTGTGGTGGTCACTCCTATGACCTTCATGCCTGCACAGCAGCAAAGGTGGTGCACAGTCAGCACATTAGGCCGTTTGAGCTAGGTGCAGAGGACAGATGCATTCACAGCCCCCATGACGGCAAGATGATGAAGATTGTGACCATCACGCCTCTGCCCCTCTGCCCTGTTTCTTGGAGAGAAGACGTGCCGTTTGGAACACGATGCACGGCCACAAGAGCCCGTGGCTCACTGGCTGCGGTCCAGCATGGAACTCTGCCACATGTCTGTACTGGCAGCATTACATGTTATTCGTCAGTATACTGTGTATTGTTGTATAGTGGTGTGGGCCATCCCCATCCTCATCCCCATCCCCATCCTCATCCCCACCTGCATTCTTGGCTGCCTGCACTCCTGCTGGCGCATCCCCCACCACCACACACTCAGCAGGGGGTGTGCCCATCACATTGTTCGATGCGCATGTATGCAATAAAAGGTCGCACGGTGACCGTGACAGTCACAAGCGCCGTGGCTCATTGGCTAATGTCACGCCTTGGCATGTCATGATGCAAAACTGTCCCTGTACTGTACTGCCAATACTGTTACTCCCAGAGAATACTGTCTTACTAGTGTTAGGGGCCATCTCAACCCACCTGCGTTTTTAGCTGCCTGCACTCCTGCCGGTGCATCCTCCACCACCACACACTCAGCAGGGGGTGTGCCCATCAGACGAGCCGCAGCCAGGAAAATATCTGGCGCCGGTTTGATGGCCTCAAACTTGTCTGCCGCCACTACAGCATCAAAATCTGACGCGCTGAACCCAGCTGCAGCAAGGTTTGCATCAACCTGGGGAAGTGAGGTAAGCAGCAGTAAGGCAGCAGTAAAGCAGCAAGCAGGCGGGTTTTGGGTTGAGAGTTTGTTGCCCGGCTGGGTAACATCAAGCAAGTGATGCCGTCCATGGACGGCTAGGAATGGCACTACTCCCATGACTACTGTAGGTGCGACCAGCTGAGTCAGCTGCAAAAATTGCATCATCCTTGGGTGACAGCAAGCAGGAGGGGTAAAGGATTGAGGGTCTGGTGCCCAGGGTGGGGGGGGGGGGGGGCTTTCCCCAGAACAACTGATAGTATGTCGTGTGTTGCCATCATCCAACGAACGAGCCTCCAGCAAGCCTGCTGCAGCAAGGCTTGCTTTTTACGGTTTGTCCAATCTTGGTGACAGATGGTGCAGGCAGCACACATGCAGGGTTTTGGGAATAGGGTCTGATAACCAGCTGGGCAAACGCCCTCGACAAACGGCGTATGCCGGTCCCCCCCCCCCTTCATCAGCACACCAGCAGATCAGCAGCAACGTTTGTGATGCATTTGAGGCAACAACATGACGTCAGCAAAAAGAAAATCTGGTAGTCCGTGGGTAAGCCGATTGCCTCCTCGGCCGATGTTCCAACCCCGACTGCAACGCACACGTGGATGTCTTTGCATGAAGCAGCTGCCTTGGCACTGCACAGGGGGACAAGGGCCGTACAACAACAGTGGCAGCTTTTTGCTGAGTGTGATGTCCTTTCCAGTCAAGAAAAGGGTGACACTGCCCTCACCTTGACTTGCTCTGCGCTGCTGCCAACTGCCACCTTCAAGCCTGCAGCTCGACAAGCCCGCACCAACTGCAAAGCACCTGCAGCACCACACATGGCCCATGTGAAAACATGACTCGCGTGCGTGACGGTGACGCATGCCGCGTGCACAGTGTGATAGTTGCAGCAGTCACCAACTCTAGAAGGCAAGGCTGGAGCCTACGTGCAGTGAGGGGGCCAACGTGCAGGCAACTGCTGATGTGGAATGGTCTGCTCTCCCTCACCTTCCGAGTCGTGCACACCAACTCTGCAGGGTAATATTTGTAAAAAACTGTCCCCCCCCCACCCCCCACCCCCTTCAGCGGGTTGCATACACCAAAGACCCACACACCTGGTAGCCGATGTTTTGTTCAGGCTTAGCAAATGTGTTGATATAGATGTCAAAGAAGAGGGCCTTGGCTTGCTGCGCGTCGTACCCTTGCACATCATACTTCTTGGCAACACCTCCTAGGAACTGCAACACAAGCCAGCAACGGCGCGGGGGGGGGGGGCAGTTATGTATAAGCGCGCTGCAAGTTAATCGCGTGCGTGCATCCAACAACCAGCTGAAAGAAGAAAAGGACGGGAATGGAGGAGAGAAGGGGGGGGCATTGTGTGGTGGGGTGCAGGGTGACAATTTCCTGTGACATATCGACGGTCGTACACTACCGTATGTACCTATGTACCTAGCTGCATCCATGACACCCTCGCCCTGTTAGCGCCCATGGGTCATGGGGACTGGTTGCGGACATGTTGCTTGGTCATACAAGCACGTCATCTGTTTTTGAACTAACCTTGCCTCTGTTGTTCGCCCTGGACTGCTCACCCTGTCCTCCCCCATGCCACCAAAGGGTATGAACTCCTCCTCTGAGACATCCATGTTGTGCAGCTGCTTGAACACCATCGACGCAGACCTGCAGGCACAAAGCAGGCACAAACAATACTGTGGCTGCTGCTGTCACATGGCTCAGGTTACACCTCTGCGCACATAGAGCTTTCACCATCAAGGGAGGGCCTTTGTTGTGGCGTGAAGTCCAAGATGCTTGCGGCTGACAGCTTATCCTATAGCTGCTGACTTGCAGTGGCCCACTGATGAGTAGTAATACATTCGTAAAACAAATCGGCAGGTAGCTTGTGGCTTTCCTCAAGCAGGGCTTTGTGGTGACGTGTGTCAACAGCTGCCCACAACAGCATCACTGCAGAAGGCTGTGTGGATGGTGTTGGAGCTGGCAGCTGTCTTTGAGTGAGGTGGTGGGTGAACCTGGTGGTGTTTCAGTGTATCGTAATGTGAGTGGCAGCAGCTGCGGCTATTGCTGGCACAAGCTGTGCTGCTGAAGGTGGTACCACCCGTGCTGGCGCTTTTTTGTTCTGTCAACAAACTGTGCACCCTACTGCCTTGCTGCCAAGGCCTACCTTCTACTGAGGTCTTCACTGGAGCACAGCACGCCGTCCATGTCGAAAATCACTCCTGAAATGGCATGTGTGCTGACTCTGCATCGATGTGACCTGCAGGTGCCACGCCAAGAGGTGTCACGCCAAGAGGGTCAGATGCATCCTGGCCGAGGCCTGGATTGTTGTGGTCTGGCTGAATCTTACCACAGTAACCAACACAATATAACACGATTGATGCAGGTCAGAATGAGCGATTACTTGCTACAGTCACCTGCTCCCTCCCAGAGATCTGCTGCTGCCTGCTGTAGCAGATGGCATTGACCGGGTCGCTCTCGATGTCATACAGTTGCGTTGCATCAACGACATAATGAGAAACGATGTTCTGTTTACAAGCACACGTGCACAATCAACAAGCCCGTTGCTACAGCTGAGGGGAATGTGCTGCACCAAAGGTGGAAGAGAACGCAAATATTACAAGAACTCTCTTCATTGATGATGAGAAGTACTGCCTGCCCGTGCCACCTAAGCTGAGCTTCAGCATTGCCGACTGCTTTATCGGTTCAAAATCCCGACAGATCACCTGCAGAACTGAACAGAAGGAAGACGACAGGCTGGATCTGCCGAGAGCAAATCAGGCTGCAGCAGCACAGAGATATGCCAACACCCCCCCCCCCCATCGCATAAGTTGTGCCAAAGAGCAGCATGGAACCAGGGCAGCTATGCGATAGCACCAAAACAACAAGTGCTTGCCAACGGCCACCAGTTAGTTGCAACAGTACCACTTTGGTGAATAGCCGCATAGTCAGGTAAGTATGTTTGCGCACAACAAATGCAATGCAGTTTGGACGGCACAACACACCCATACAAACATAAAGAGTTACGATTTTGAAAGTCCATGCAGACTCCAGACAACACACAGACACAAAACGGTTGTAGGCCGATGCACACACAACTAAAGCAGTATACAACAACTTGTGCTTGAAGCACCCACCATACCGGCAGATAACGTAACTTGGCACTACTGGCAGCACACCCATATGTAAGACACACATCCATCTGTAAGACACACATGCTTAGCTGGCAGCACACCCCTGCTGTTGCACACAATATGATACACAAACACGCTGTTGACGAATAAGACTGGCTGAGCCAATGCAGTCTGCACAGCAGGATAGACATGGAAACACACGATGTATGGCATACACACACCCATCCCAACCACACGCGAGTGATAGGCTCTCTGCCTTGCATTCATGCATAAAACCACATGCTAGTCACGCACACACACCAGAGTGAAGCACAGCCGAAATGCAACTAGGCAGGGTGGCTACGACCGCATGCTACCACTGGCTCACAAGGTGGCGTGTGCTGTGGTGCCAATACCTGCATTGCGAACCCAAGGGCCTTGCCTTTGGGCCACCTGCGCACACACCATGCCCCCATAATCAGCTGGCTGACGGATACCACCACTCGCACACACTCTCACACACACCCTCACACACACTCGCAGATACACACACAAGCACTGCTGGCACCTGTCACCACCTAACTTTACTGGTGGGGCGCCAAACAGCGGCTGTATGCAGCTGAGTTGACAAGGGAGGACTTCACAGCCCTTCCACAACCATCTTTCAGCTGCTGCAAGCTCCAACCACAAGCCACACCACACACTCAAGCTGATGTTGTGGCCAGTGTCTGTGGCCAGACTAGGCAGCCCAAAAACATCTGGCTGGCTCCAGGAGGCTGTACCAGGAAGACTAGCACAATCACCCTTTCCGCCACAGCTGTGGCGCCTCCAATCATCAACCTATGGCCAGGTGGACTCTGACTTTTGCAACAACAACACAACTCAACACCACAACTCAATCCCTCTCTACAACACCACCCCTCCTGTACCCCACACCAGTTCCTACAACCCCGAGTGTGCTTGCTGCTGGACATACGGGGCCGCCATCCGGCTCTCCACCAAGAGGATGCAATAAGCCGACATCGAGTGTCAAGCAAGGGCACTAGGCGCACACACTCTCGATCATTTCAGAGCACAAGGTTGGGGTTCGAACCCCCAACCCCTCTTGTCTCACAAGAGCCAACTTGAAGAGGGCAAGTGACGGCAAGGGCCAGCACCCTTTTCAGCCCTTGAGAGCTGTCACCTCAGCAAATGCCTCCCAAACCCATTCTGCCGACACTCAGGGACAACCACGTTGGCCTTGCTCAGCCTGTCCGTCAAGCAAGGCCCCCACCACACTCTCCTCACCCCTGAGCTAGGCCCAGCAAGCACCTCGACATACGAAGGACAAGTCACCTCACCCCCTGCTTGGCCATTACGCAGCACCTCATGTGCCCATTCCGCCTGCATTCACAGACGCTCAGGTCTGCTGTCAACGCAGACCCTGTAGGCCAAGCAAGCCCCAAACCACGCTCCCCTCATCCCCTGAGCTTGGCCAGTAAAGCTGCCACCTCCTGTGCCCATTCTGCCTGCACTCAGAGACACCCAGCTCAGCCGTCAACACAGAACATGTACAGGTCTACAGCTGTAGGCCAAAAGCAGGGCGCCCCCAACAACGCTGCCCTCATCCCCTGAGCTTGGCCAGTAGATCTGCCACCTCCTGTGCATACAGCTGCTGTATGACTGGCCTGCGAGGCTTCATGGTGCGCGTCAGGGTGCCAGCCTCTACACTCAGGGGGAACGAACAACCTGCGAAGCAACCGCAGTGCAGCAACAGCAGCAGCAGCAGCAGCAGGAGCACACATGTCAAGACAACACGCATGTTACGTGCTTGACAGGGATAGCTCTTTCCTGCTGGTTGTGTGGGAACATGACTTTGAAGGACAGAACAGCCCAAAGACACACGCCTAGTCACTGTCTGCATACCTCCTGTGCTGTCAAACCCTACGTGGATGTGCCCTATGTCTCAGGGTTCTGCAGATCCTACTGCATGCATGTGCAACCTAAACCCTTCCTTGCCTGCCCCAAAACCCTAAGCCCTTACTCGCACAAACTGCACCCTACCTGTATGTGCCCTATGTGGTCCTCAGGGTGGAAGTCTGGTCGGGACCTGTTGAACTTAGTCACCTCCTTGAACAGCACAGCCTCCAGTTGGCTGCTGCTGCTGCTGTTGCTGCTGCTGCTGCTGCTGCTGCTGCTGCTGCTGCTGCTGCTGGTGGTGGTGTGTACGTCCTCGTCAGCCCCAGTGGTTTCCAGATATTCCTCGTCAGTGAAGACCA
>VIIQ02000407.1:0-38743 GCA_007449985.2 Desmodesmus armatus
CAGCAGCAGCAATGGACAGCAGCGCAGCAGCAGCAGCCTTCACTCGGCTTACAGAGCTGGCCGACCTGCTGCTGAATGCGGGGGGTGAACTGGGCATATACAGCCAGCGGAAAGAGCAGCTGGAGCGATTTTGCGAAAGCTGTCCTGCCAGAAACAGACATTCTGGCGGCACCCGCGGGGCTGATGCCGGTGGGGATGACATGTTTGCTGACGAGGATGACGTATCCCAAAGCCGGGTGACGCAAAGAGTGACGGGAAGAGTGATGGTGATGCAGCTGCAGCAGCAGCAGCAGCCCAGTGGTGCAGCAGTGCAGCAGCAAATGGGGACACTGCTGCTGCTGTTGGTGCTGAACATGCAGCAGCAGGGTCAGCAGCAGCAGCAGCAGCACAGGAGGCTGCAGGGTTTGACTACAGCAGCTGGCCTGTGAAGGAGTTAGGCGGTTCCTGACGGAGCGGGGTGTGGACAGCAGCAGCGTTGTGGAGAAGGGAGACCTTGTGAATGAGGTGGGTGGGGAGGGGGGGGGTGGGGGGGAGTGGGGACATGGGTGGGGTGGGTGGAGGGGGGATGAATGCGCACCGGTAGATATGAAAATTGGAGCACACGTGCGCTGTGCAAACTGTGTTGCTGTGTTGTGAGGTTAACGGGGTGTGGACAGCAGCAGCATTGTGAAAAAGGGAGACCTTTGAACCAGGTGGGTGGGGGTATGGGTGGTGTTGTGTAGGGGGGCGGGGGGTGGGTGGGAGTGGGGGCGGGTACCTGGCAGCACTGAAAGTTGGAGGACATGTGCGCTGTGCAAACTGTGCGTTGTGTCATGAGATCAACCGGAGGGGGGGCGGGGCGGCAGCAGCATTGTGGAGAAGGGAGACCCTGTTAGCGAGGTGGGTGGGTGAGGCAGGAGCCATGGTGCGAGGTGAGTTGTGTGTTGCGTGGTGGGGGAAATGACATAGATTGTTTAGGGAAGCTGTCGATGCGCGATAGCGCAGCATGAGGCAAGCGTTCGGATGAGCAACACCCTTGTGACCCAAACCACATAACATCGCAGGACGTGCTGTGCTGTCGTGTGCTGTGCTGTGCAGGTGAAGCGTGTGGCAGCTCGGGGCCCATCAGCAGCTCAGCAGCAGCAGTGACGGCCCCCGCAGGGTATAACTTTGACCGTGCAAGCGGCTACTTCTTCAACGCAGACACTGGGCTGTACTGGGACAGCAAGAGCGGCGCTTACTACAACAGCAGCGAACAGAAGTGGTACAGCTGGGATGCAGCAGCAGGGCAGTACCAGGAACTGGCAAACTCAAGTTCCTGATCGCGTCTCGTCACATATTTACTTCCAGTATGTGATGCGTCACGTATTTTGTCACAGCTGCGTTTTGGCTCTTGACATCAGATACGGCATTTTTGATATTCCTGGCTGCATCGAGGGGGTGCAGTCTGCAAGCAGCTGAGTGGTGCAGTGCTGCACATTGTGTGATGCACGTACGTGTTGCTGCTGATGTGTTTGCACCTCTGCATTGTGAGGCATAAGTGTTTACACGGCAGCCAGCTTATCCTCTGGTGCACTTTTTTCCCTGCACGGACCACTTGTAATCACCCAGGCATCTCAGAGGTACAGTTACCAGTACCAGCAGCACACAAAGGACGTGCAACCCACAGGCTTGAACAGCAGCAATACGGCAAACAGCAGCAACACGGCGACAGCAGCAATTGACGAGCCAGTGTCTCTTGGAGGGGCACCATGGCAGAAGGCAGCAAGTGCGACAGAAGATCACAAGACAGTACCTAGTGGCACTCCAGTTGCCCACAAATGAATCACACCGTCATACACATTCTTAGTCAGACACGGTATCCCATACCAGTGGAGGGCAGGATACTTGTACTACTACTGAACTGGGTCAGGCCACGCCTGACCGGCCTTTCTGGTGCTTAACCAGCCTGGGGGCGGCCCATAGGTCAGGTTTCAACCAGCCGACGCTCAGCCGCATTTGCATATGCATCACTCACCACTTCTTTTCGTTGACAGACACGGCAGCTTCAGCCTCTGCGATCTTACTACAACTAGACAACGCTCAGCAGAAACTACCGCCACATCAGCCAGGCCCTGGTTCGGGCAGTTCGGAACTTCAAGTTGAAGTTCCGCACGAATAATTGTGTGACAGATGCATGGCCAGCTGGCTGCTTGGCTACGGTCAACAGCCTTCAAGGCAACATTGTTGCCCTTCATCCATCATGCTACTCAGTGTGACTGCCCTGAAAACACTGCTTGAGCACTTTCCTGCTGTGTAGCAAACTTTATCTGAGATGATATCTGAGATATACTCAGAATCTGACGGTCAGCAGCGCTACTCAGCAAAGTCAGCATGTAACAGCTTGCGCCTGCCAGGCTGCCGGCGGCGCCTTATACATTCCTCAGCACAGCAGCAGCTACACAAACACAGCCTGCGTTGTTGTTGAAGCTGAGCTTCAACAAGGGGGGTGGGGCAGAGATTGCTCACTTGGTGCTTCCAACACTGGCAGTACACATGCTGGAAAAAGTGATGCTGTTCAACACCGGCCGCCAATTCGCTGCAAGCTGCCAACAATACCGGGGCATCCCCATCACATCTACAATATGTATCTGGGGGCAAGCCAGGCTGTTGGTGTAAGCGTGCACTTTGAAGAAAAATGTCCTGGGGTTCTACCGACCTACTAGGCTTGTAATAATATCGCAGAGGCGCGGCCTACTAGGCTTGTGTAAGGCATGTACTGCCAAGACTGCGTGGGTGCAACCGACCTTGTGACTAGGTCAGCCTGCTTTTGGAGCCTCTAAAACGTACGGTGAGGTATCTAAATGGCGGCATGCAATGAGGCCGCTGGAGCTCTGGGAGTGGGTGTGCTGTGAGCACCAGATGTTTGAACTGGATGGTAGCAACACTTATGAGCCAGGGACGGTGACGGATCCCAGTGGTCCCCTCCTGTTCCTTTCAATTACCTCGGTGGTTTCTTCTGGCATCCTACTGTACAGTTGTTTCAGTGTGTGCAATTCAAAGCTCCTGTGCTTCCCCCCCCCCCCCCCCCCCCCCCCCCCCTCAGGGCCTGGCTGCCTGCTGTCTAGTGGTGTTGCTTGACAGCTAGTGTGAGTGTGCTGTAGTGTGCGTATGCTATAGTGAGTGTGCTGTGATTGGTGATGTTGAGCTGCCCCGGAGAAGCAACTGGTTGAGATGCAGCAGGTGCTGCTGCTGGTGCCCACCATCCATGGCATGGACGATGGTCCATATGGATGCATCTGCTGGGCTGTCAGCTGGTGCTTCAACATGAGCAGCACGCCTGCTCTTCGTCACCACTACGGCTGACAAACACCAAATCTGAAAAGACAAGGTTAAACTGACTGTCCCTAGCGAAATGCATCATGTTGCCTGTTACGATGGCGCGTTACGATGGCGCGTGGTGCAAGTGATGTTTTGAGGCATGACCTGGCCTTCTACGATTCATTAAGTCCATTGTTTCATATGTTTTTGCATCTGACTGTGCATCGAGCGTAGAAGTGTCATTTGTTGTTGGGCAGGACAAGTGCATCACCTGCTCACCTGCAGCACTTGAACACGCGTTGAAATGTGTATACATTGTACAGAATTGTTCTACGACAATTTCAGACCGATCACGGGATGGTGTTAATTTAGCTGAGTTTTTTTTCGATTTCAGTCCTCCGGTATGCACTGTCTTTGCTGCTGTGAAACCGTCCAGTCGCTTCTGTGCATTGATGACGCTAAAAATGAATTTTACAAGCTTTGGTGCATTGGGCAGAGCATGCACATGTTGACATCTCAAAACGCATCTGCAGCTCAAGCTTGCATAGTGGCTGAATTGAAAAGTCGCTTAGTACTTTTAAGTGCTGATATCGCACACGGAGTTGCAAGGCTCGCGCGCCCGTGCTTGCTGAGATATGGGGGTCCAAAAACTGCCCCAAAAACTGCTAGATGACCTTGTACTGGGATCCGTAATCAATTTTGTGTGATGTGCGCACTTGATGTTTGAGCTGGACATGCGCACATTCAACACAGTAACATCATCAAAGTGGTTCGATTGCAACCATGACCTCAAACCACTACTCAGATTTGTCACACAATGCCTGTTGTACAGTGCGTGTGGGTGTGCAACACGATGCGAATGCTCCACAACAGCAGAAACCGACGATTCAAAACGTCAACCCTCAATCACTGTCACTCTCACTGCCGCTGCTGCTACTGCTGTCACCACGCGACCGTGACCGCGACCGCGATCGGCCCCTCGACCGCCTGCTGCTGCGTCCGTCGCCCCTGTCACGCTTATGCGACTTCTCCTTCTCCTTCTTGTGTTTCTTCTTGGAATGCTTGTGTTTGTGCTTCTGCTTGCTGCTGCTGCGCTGCCTTTTGTGCTTGCTGCTGCTGCCTCCTGCCAGGTCTGCTGGATTGATGCCTGCTGACCGCAGCAGCTCCTGCATAGCACAGCACAGCACAGCACAGCACAGCATGCCACGGCAGCAGTGAGGTTGTGAGAGTCTCTGCCAAGGTCAATCAGGCGCCGTTGGCAGTGCGCACCTTCGCATGCCGCAACCCTGCAACACTACACCCACATTTGCTGCTTCCAGCTCCTAAGTGGCAGCAAGCACAGCATGCCACAGCAGCAACGAGGTTGTATGAGTCTCTGCCAAGGTCAATCAGGCGCCGCTGGCAGTGCACTTTCGCAGTGCAGCAACCCTGCAACACTACACCTACACTGGCCGCCTGCAGCTCCCTGTGTGGCAGCATGCACAGCATGTCCAGAGCAGCAACAAGGTTGTGTGAGTCTGTCGAATCCCGCTGGCAGTACACCTGCCACGTGGGTGTAGACACAGGGAGAGCATACAGCACTGAGTGTAGTGTTGCAGCAAATCTGCAACATGACACTCATATCTGCTGCCCCAGCCGTGCCACCTTCTCCCCTGCGCCTTGTCCCTCACCCTCACCCCCTCCCCCTGCGTCCCCGCCAACCCCTAGTCTCCCGCCCCCTGGCATTCTTCACCAAATGTTAACTTATCCACCCACCTCTGCTGCCTCCAGCCGTGCTGCTTTCTCAGCCTTTCCCTTCTCTCAGGCAGTGCTGCCAGATAGGCGCCCCCTGCCCCACCCCTCTCTAAAGGCACCCACCTCCACCTCCTGGGTTCCTTCCTTCATCCCCCCCCCCCCCACACACACACACATCCTTCTTCAAGGGGTGAGATCGAGTTTCCGACCCACCTCTGCTGCCTCCAGCCGCGCCGCCTTCTCAGCCTTCTTCCTTTTCTTTGCGAGTGCTGCCAGCACTGGACCCCTCCTCCGCCCCTCTGTGTTGCCTTGGGGGGGGGGGGGGCGTCCGCCTCGCAACCCCAAACCTAATCAAAGACACCCCACCACCACCTCCTGGTCTCCTCCCCCCCCCCCCCCCCCCACATGCATTGGCTGGATGCACTTCCTGTGTCTACAAACACACAAACCCCGCCGTCAAAAAGTGAAGTTGTGATGACACCCACCTCTGCTGCCTCCAGCCGTGCCGCCTTCTCAGCCTTCTTCCTTTTCTTTGCGAGTGCTGCCAGCACTGCCTGGCGCTCATCAGGGTCAAGGCTGGCCAGCAGCGCCTCAGCCTCTGCAGCAGCAGCAGCAGCAGCAGCAGCAGCAACAGCAACATCAGCGGTGGCGGCAGCAGCAGCTGCAGCAGCACGTCGTGTAAGCTGGCCATTGACTTCAAGTATGCAAATGCAGCCCTGAACACAGTTCGGTGTCTACAGACTCCTGAGCGGCGGTAGGAAGGATGCTGAAAAAGCCACGAGGTGGGCCCCAGGGTTGCAGCCTACTTCGTTTGCGCATGGCCCGTACAGCTGACCAGGCAGGAACCGGGTGTTTGTCGGGAAACATCTGATACCCGGCAGTATGGGAAGAAGGGTGTTCGTGCTGCCCTGGCCGGTCTGCTCAGATTGAATCTCACCGGCTGGGACTTAAGTAAAAGTTGAACTACAAAATCAGGTCAGGCGGACTTCTTTGTACTTCCTCCGCTGTGCCTTCATCCGCCCTGGGTTCATCTTCCAGCAGCGCCTGGCTCCCAGCAGCCAGCCCCCCCCCTTTCCCCCCAAACACACGCACTTCCCTCGCTCACCCCTACACGCTCACCCCTACACTTCATCTGAACACCCCTACACAGCATCTACAGAGTAGCTTACAAGCACTAGCACCCCTCCCCCCCCCCCCCCCCCCCCCCCCCCCCCCCCCGTCCGTCCGTCTCTCAAAAAGTGAAGTACACTCACCATCGACCTCTGCTGCCCCCTCATCCGCCCTGGGTTCATCTTCCAACAGCATCTGGTTGCCAGCAGCCGGCACCGTCCCGCCATACACCCCCTCCACACTCTTCAGCACAAACTTATCACTCGACTGCAGGGCGCTCCGAGCAGCAAGGATAGCAGCAAACGGATCCTCCCGCAACTTATCAAGCTCCATTTGCCGCTGCCGCATCGCTTCTTCCGCTGCCGTGTCCCGCTGCTTCTGCTGCTGCCGCTGCTCCCCGGGAAGCTGCGGCGGCTGCGGCGGCTGGGAGCCGCCGGCGGCTGCGGCGGCGGCTGCATTGCTGCCGTCGGCGGCTGTGGCGGCTGCGGCGGCTGCTGCTTCCTGTTGGGCCTTTTTTGCCTCGAGGTCTCGGTCCCTTGCGAGCGCGGCTTCAAGGCCTGGGGGTTTGCTGTACATGAAACTGATCTGGGCCCTGTGATTGTGTGTCAAAAAAAGTGGGGGGAGCATGGTTGTTTTTGCAAGTTCGTGAGTGGGTATTGTTGTGGGAGGGGGGGGTCCAAGGGCCTCAGCAGGATTTGAACTGTACTGTAATTTGAACTCCTGCCCTGCCTGCCACTTCACCAGGGCGCGCTCTCCTTAGCAGCCTGCACTGCTGCCACTTCTGCCTCTCACTGCCCCCCCCCCCCCCCCCACCACACACACACTCACACACTAGGCTGGATGCACTTCCTTGGTCTACACACACAGTATGCTAGCTACACATGTATTCTATGTGCTTAACACACATGCATCCTCTATGTCAACCATTGTGGCACACCAACACCACGAAACCCCCCACCCACCCACCCAAACACACATACTGACCACACAAATAGAGTACCAGGCCCCTTCTTACCTGTCCCGCTGCCTCTTTGCCTCTGCAGGGTCCAGCATGGCCAACGTTTCCGCCTTTTCCTGCTCTGCCTGCCACTCCACCAAGGCCCGCTCCCTCTCCTTGGCAGCCTGCACCGCTGCCACCTCTGCTTCATACTTTTTGACCTGGTTGCGGAAGTTCATGGGGTGCTGCGGCAAAAAATAACACAAACAGCAGCAAGGCCAACAAGAGCAGTGACAGCATACTCTCAGTACCACGAGCCCATCATGCTGTGCTATAAACATGCACCGGTATGTCCCATGGACACGTGGAATACAGCCAGGGTATTTGATCAAGGCATGCCGACCTAGGGTGGGTATGCTCCAAACCCATGGCTGAGGCCTGCAGTGCTGTGCTGTGCTATGCTATGCTATGCTGTCAGCAGCAGCCACGGGCATGAGGCAGATTGCAAGCGCATGATGCAATTGCTGGGGGATGCAGTCCAGAGGCCTGTCCACCAAATGTGTCCACCAAACATCTGCCAGAGCAACAGCTGCGGTTGTTGCACAAGTACATTGTTTGGCTGCAACAGCTGCCGAGCTGAGTGGCACTCACCCATGGCTTCCTGCATAGGGGAACAGCAGCAGCAGCAGCAGCAGCAGCAGCAGCAGGCAGCACGGGTTTGAGATCAGAAAGGCTTGTGGAGACCCCAGCTGCTGTATGCAGTGAGGCACGCTGCCTGTTTGTTGAGACCTCGACTGCTGATTGAATATCAGCAACCCGCAGCTGCAACTGTACCCTTTGAGACCGCAACCCCCTGTCCCTCAGTGGCCTAGCCTTTTCCCTCTCACACTTACTGGTTGAGGAAGTTGTGTGACCATGCTGCTCCAGTACCCACTGGGTTGTATTTTACGGTGCCAGCCTGGCCACGGTCTACATCTGACTTGACACCTGCAGGTGCGGAGAGAAGTGCAAGGGCGACATGGCGCATGGGCTTGGTGACACAGACAAACTGACCGGCTTGTGCTGAGTGTATGTGTTGGTCACTACGAGTGTGATACATGCGGCCTGCACGAGCCTGGTGCTGCTGCTTCTGCTGCAGTTGGGACATGGGTCACCAGTAGGAGGTCCTGACAGAAGTCAACATCCATATCACACTGACAGCTGCTACCATCCAGCATGAACGCTCCTCAGCATGCGTGGTATACTCTACTTAATCAGCGGCTATATTGCATGCGTGTGGTGCTTTAGACTGCGCTGCTGATGCAGGGAGGGTCACTTTTGCACCCAGGGGATACTGCCAGCTCACAGACAGCTACACATGCAGTTCGATGGCTTCACACCTGCACGTGCACCCCTCGCTGGGGCCACTGGCACCGGCAGCTGCTGCTTGTCTTTGTCCATCCTTTTGTGCTGCTGCTGCTGTTCTGCTACAGAAGCACGCTGGCGACAGCGCGAGGTGCCTGGTGCATGCGTGTGAAATCAATCGTTGTAAATTAATGCGACGCAATGGCTCGGGTATGTGGATGTGGAAGGCATGCGCTGGATCTGCTGATCACTCAAGTCTGATCAACTCCCAACCTTCGGACTTCAGTGCTTGCGAAGAAGGCCGCTGCTTGGACGAGTAGACAAATGAGACGGTATTTTACAAGCCATACACGGTTTAAGAACACACCTGACGGACCCCACATTGAACATGACAGCTGTACAGCCTGAGACCACAAAAACAACTTTCAGGCTTTGCACGGTGCATTGCCACAGAAGCTGTACCATACACCTGAAGCCGACATCCCACGAACCTGGCCCCCAACACTAGCCAGCAAGCGTGGGGAAGTCCCACAAAGCCCTGAACGGAGCAGACACACAGCCAACCACAAGGCTAGTGCTACAGAAGCTGCGAACACAAGTTGCACAGACAACTTGATTTGGCTGTGCACGCCCCTGCCCACGGCAAGCAACAACCCCTTGCGCATGTATACCCAGCTGAATTTGTCACAAAAACCGCAACACGCTGGCACATTCCATCCACAAAACAGCAAGCACAAGACAGAAGGCCTAGGCATGTTTCAACCACAAAACCACCCAGCAACCAGACCACCCACTCCTGCTCTGGAAACCACCATCGCCAGCACCCCCACGCCAATGCCCAACAACACAGGTCTCCTTGCCGGGTCACTGTGCCGAAACAAGCACGAAAGCACCCACCCCCCACGAGGTCAAGTCACGCGCATCCTGCGCCACCCAACCAGTCCAAACTGCATCCACACACAGTCAGCACGTACACGTGCTGCTGCAAGCAGCAGCAGACACGGCAGCGGCATGGCTGCCATCCCTCTAGCGCAGCCTGTCCACGTGGATGTGGAACTTGATGGCGTTGAGCTCGCCCGTCGCCTTCTGCACCTTGACAAACTCGGGCCAGGCGCGGATGTCCTTGCCGTCAGCCTCCAGGTGCAGCCGGGTGTGGCCAATCGCCATCACCTGTGATCAATGGCAGCAGCAGCAGCAGCAGGGGCGGCATTAGACAATGGCATGATGACGCGGCACAAACCCCAAGAGAACTAAGGTGTCCTTGCCGCCAGCCTCCAGGTGCAGCCGGGTGTGGCCGATGGCCATCACCTGACAGGGGCGATTGACATAATCATTGCAGCAGGTCAGATGATACAGCAACAGCAGCAGCAGCAGGGGCGGTGTCAGAGGCAAGAACCAATGTGGGAGCAGTGTGACGCCGCACGAAGAGACGGACGCAGAATCAAAGCCGCGAGGTTGGTGTTCGACCGTAATTTGCCCCTTGCAGCAGGCGAAGCGATGCCATCCCTGCCCACCAGATGAAGGGTTGGCAGACGAACCATCCTGCCCCTCCTCCTCCTTGCTTGATCACCCCTGCTGCGAACTATTGCGCAGACCACACCCTGTACGTGCCATCCTGACAACGTGCAATGCATGCTGGCCACAAAAGCAATAACAGCCCAGCGATCCTTCCTATTAAACTCACCGCGTTGGTGACTGCGTCCACTCCAATGCCCACCACACGGGGGCGTTGTCACGGCAGCCCCCCCCTCCCCCCCAGCCCCCGCTCTGATCAGCTATGCTGCAACTAGTGCGCAGGAGCAGACCACTTGCACCTCACAAACACAGCCAGCACGTGGCTGTCACTTCAGAAAAGCGGAAACGTACTAGACATCGCATGCTGGCCATGAAAGTACCAGAGCCCTGCGATCCTACGAAACTCACCGCGTTGGTGACTGCGTCCACTCCGATGCCCACCAGGCACACGGGCGCGTTGTCACGGCAGCGGGCAGACAGCGCGCCAGCAACAACAGTGGGGGAGCTGGAGCCAGACACCTGCATGCCATGAAAGCGTTTGACAGCGACACGATAACCAGCAGCGGCCAAGACAGCAGCCGAAGGCACAAGAAGAGCAGGACAGGCAAGTGCAGCTGTGTCAGTGGGCCAAACAGGTGCAAATTGTGGACCTTCCACTGTGGGCGACGCAGATCGCCAACACAGGACACCTGCCGGCAAGCTTCCACTTGCTGCACCCCACTCAACATTCTGAACAATGCTGCCGATTTGTGAAAGCCCATACACCATGTCACTAAGAGCCCATACAAAATATCACGCGCCGTCGCCCTGGGCTGTGCTGTTGTGATGCATACTGTGATGCACACTCGCAATCAAGCCCTCACCCTCTCACCCCCTCCCCCCCCCCCCCCACCACCACCAAAGCAACCCACACAGCCCCACGACTCACCGACAGCTCCACAACCCCAGGCAGCGGCTGTAGGGAGCTTGCTAAGTATTACCCCCCCCCCCTTCTCCAACCACCAGCACAGCTCATTGCCAATCCGGCCCTCCGTCCTCCTCCCCGCCCCCCACCCCCCACCAAAAAACCCTTAGCCCAACCACTCACCGACAGCTCCACAGCCCCGGGCAGCGGCTGCCAGCGGCTGTTGGGGTGCTTGCTGAGGTACATTGCCACTGAGGGGCGGTCGGGGGTGCCACCCTCCCTGAAGGCCGTCTGGAAGGTCAGCTCGATCTGGCTGTCTGCCAGGTAGCCTTTTGGTGGTGATATTGATGATGATGCAAGGTGCATGTGTGTGCGTGATGGGATGATGCAGCATGTGTGTGCATGATGGCCGTGCGTGATACAGCATGCGGCGATGATGGTGGGGGACAAAGAAAATGGGAGCAGTGGAGGCATGGTGTGCAATGCAGGCATGGGTGAGACGCATGATGGATGGGGACAAGGGGGTGGGTGTGCAGGAAAGAGGGTGCCAACAGTGTCACAAAGAGGAGGGCGCACACCGAAAAGAGGATCCCATGTAGTACAGGGACCGGGAGGTGTAGCGGGATGAAGGAAGGGGGTGGACGATGGAAGGGTGTCACAGCCACGCAGCGAAGGGGAGGAGGGTGTCCGATGTCGCGGTGGGAGGGGGAGCGCCAAAGGAAGGGGTTTCCAGAGGGGAGGGCAGGATAGAAGGAGCGAGGGAGCAAGGGCAGGAGAAACGATGCAGCAAGGGAGCACAAGGTGATGAGGTGTGATGGGGCGGTGTGCGCGTGTAGGAGGTGGTATGCATGATGCGCGGGGGTGCGAGGGCTGCATGCGAGAGGGTGCGTGTGCTGGCATGGTGGAGAGTGAGTGCAGGAAGGCACACGAGACAGCAACATGCAACAGACAGCAGGGGAGGGAAGCAGTCAGGCCCACTGGTGTATGATGCACTGCCAGCACAGCTGCAGTGGAACAAGCCATGGCTGTAACCAACACTGCAGGATGCTTGGCAGGGGGTCAGCATGCCCCATGAATGCACAGCTGCTGGGTGCCCACGTTCAGCACGCACCACTGGGTGTGGTGCAGCATGCTGCAAATTGACTGCTGAGATGCAGCAACGGCAAATTATACACATGCACATGCAGCGTCAGCACGTACACACACCTCGTGCAATGCAGATGGCCTTCACCGCCTGGTTGATACAGTTGCTGCCAATGGTCAGCATGGCTGGTGCTGGGTTCTCCCTGCAGGTGTGTGCCAGCTTTCCCGCCACCTTGCGGGGGTCACTCTGCCCTGAGACCTTCACAAAAGGCTGGGCCCCACCGCTGGCAGGCATGCCTGGGGGGGCTGCAGGAGGAAGCGGCATGCCGGGCTGGGGGATCATGCCCATCTGTGCATGCGCTGTGCGCTGCTGCTGCGCTATGGCTGCAGCAGCGGCAGCTGCTGCTGCAGCTTGAATTGCTGCCTGAATGCCTGCGTCGAGGCCGGGGGTGATGGGGGGTGCTGCGATCTGTGCTGGGGCTGCATGCAGGGGAGCAGTAGCAACCTGGGGAGGCCTGCCATAGGGCTCCACACGGTCCCCCTCGTGCCCTCTGCGCTCTGGACCAGTCATAATGGCAAGATTCTGGCAGTCACTCTGTGCGTTGATGGAGAACCAGGCTCAGAAAGCAAAGCCGAGCTGCTGCTGATGTCGGGTGTCCGATAGAACTGTCCGCAGTTGCGTCGCGCTGTACTCATGCGCGCTTGGAACAATGCAGCAAACAGCCATCACAAGGAGCAACAAGGAGGCAAGCTAACATATGCCGAACCCTTGGGTTTGACTGCAGGGATTTCACTTGCTGCAGGAAGCACATCGCTGACACTTGCCCGACAACAATTCAAGCCATACGCAGCTTTCTTGCAGGCGTGGTTGGTTGAAGCCGCAGTTTAGCTCCTTGCAACCACCGATCTGGAGATAAACTGGCCCAATGGTAATGCCAGCTTTCGATCACTGATATCTTGGTTAATCGACAGTTCACTGACTCGCTCCTTCTTCGTCTGTTCAGGGAAACGCTTACCTGCTGGCATACAACGCTGCCCTGACAGCTGGATGGTGAGCGGTTGCTTCTGGGGCCTGTACAGCCTGACGGCGTTTGATGCTTCTGCAATTTGCATTGAGTCTGCTACATGACAGGTCCCAGCAGGCCAGCACGGGACTGGTGCAGGGCCAGGCAGTAACTGCAGCAGCAGACCAACCAGCACACTCGCTTTTGCAGGCCACTAGGTGGCCACTGTCCAGGCTGCAGCTGAGGCATGTCATGCTGTTGCAACCGTATTTCTCACCCGACACCATCAAAGTGGCAACTGATGCCTTGAATGTGGGCGCAGGGGTGTTGTGCTGGCCCTGACATGGAAGACTGTCCTGGAGGGTGGCGACACAGAGGCTGTCTGGAAGGTATGTAACATCACGTTCTCAGTACTGGCAGGCGCTCTGGAACTGTTTGTGATGCTTCCAGCATCAGCAGCAACAGCACGGGACGCAAGGTGTTGCAGGGGTCCATCCCTAAATGCTGAGTGTTGGTGCAGATGCTGCCCCTGCTTGCCCCCGGAACATCAAACATCAGCAGACGTCATAAGCACCTCCTCAGCGATAGCAGCCGCTGCACCATGCTATGTCTTGGCAAAGACACGCTGCTACATGAGGCTCTTGGTTGGCCCTGACAGACCTAATGTTGTCAGGGTATGCTGTACCGTCAGATACTGTGGTCATGGAGGCAGGAGTACAGCAACACTCCAGGCAGTGGCACCCCCAGGCCGTGGGACCCTGCACACTGCAGCTGCGCATCCCATCTGTTGCTGTGCTGGACTTTGCATAGCGCTTGTGCTTGTACTCATGCGGTTGTGAACTGTGCTGACCTGATGTGGTTGTCGTGGTTGCGCTTGTGCTGTGCTGTGCAGGCTGTTGAGCTGCCCCTTAAGATCAGCCAGACAGCAGCCATCATGGAGGTGGTCCACGCAGCAGCGCGCATCGTCAAGTCACCTGTCGGGATCACTGGTGGGTGCTGATGCTGCACGGCTGGGGGCCTGGATGGTGGAAGGGGGGTAAGGCAGGGGGTGCCGAGGCATGAGGTTGGGTCCATGGAGCCACACAGGCTAGCTCTATCAAGCAGCATGCATCAGTCAACTTCTTTCCTGGATCACTGGAGGGTGCTGTCATGCATGTGTCCTGCAGAGTGCTGACGGAGTGTTGGGGCTGACGCTGGAATGCCTGTGCTGTGCTGTGCAGCCATGCAGGTTGCCAGTCGGCTGTGGTGTCTGTGGGGCATCGTAGTGCCATGCGCACATGTGGTCATCCCAGGTGGGTGGCGGGGGTGTGTTGGGCGGGGGGGGGGGGGTGAGCCTACTCATAGTTGGAGGAGGAGGAAGAGGTTAGGAGAGACTGTAGGAAGAAGGACTCCAAGGCGGTAGGGTGGGCGCATGGCTGGGCAAGGGGGCAGGCTACTTTGCTGTGTAAAGTGGGTGGTTATGTGATGGGAGGATGTGTGGCTGAGTGGTGGTTACCCGCAGGTGGCGGTCATGCAAGTGTGGGTGGCCACTGTGGGCGGGTACAACAGTTGCTTTGTGGCGCACATCTCCTGGCCTGGTCAACAGGATGGCTGTCATGTCTCAACATGCTGGTGACTCACCCACGCAGGGTGATGCCTCACTGCCGCTGCTGCTGCTGCCGCTGTCATACAGGTGGTCTGTTCCCTCAGTCTGCCATTGCCGGCTTGGGCCTGCCCTCCTGGTTCAACATCAACTTCATCAGCCTTATGACAGCATGGGGATGCAGTGAGGTGAGGATTGGTTTTGATCTGTAGTCTTGCTGCTCTGAGCTGTGTCAGTCTGTCAGGCTCATGGAAACCGTGTTGGGTGGTTGACTTTTTTGTGGTATCAATGAGTTGCCAGGGGGGCTGGGGCAGAGTCCTGCATGAAAGGGCAGGAAGGAGGGAGGGGGATGTGTGTCATAGATGTCACCAGCCTCATGACAGCATGTGGATGCAGTGAGGTGAGGACTGGCAGTGAGGTGAGGACTGGTACTAACTCGGAGTGTTGCTGCTCATCTCAGCTTGTGTCACAGCTATGCCAACTCTGTTGTGACTGGTGATGTACATCAGTAGTTGGTCAGGACAGGGAAATGCGCACAGCTGGCCCAGCGAGGTGGACGAGAAGGGGAAAGACCAGCGGCCGCCAATATCTGTGAGAGTTGGACCGGGGGAGGTGCAGGGTTGCAGGGGCAGAAGACAACAGACCGTTTGAGTAGGTGTGATGTCAGCATCCTGTCATGTTTCTGCTGTGCATGCAGGTGATCAGGTATGGCTTCTTCGCTTTGAAGGAGGCCTTGGAACACCACCCTTCTTCTCCACTTGGCTCAGGTAGGGACACTTCTGGGGCCGGCAAGGCAGTGCATGCTTGTGCACCAGCACCCGCGCTGCATGTGCAGTCTTGTTGTCCTCCCATGCACAATTGTAACACAGGGGCACAAACATTTGACCCACAGCCTGCGAGTGCCATGATGCCTCACCAGTCGAGCAGCCAGCACGCATCAACTCATGACCCATGCATCCGGTGGGCTCTACAACAGTTGGTGTGGCATGACTTTGCGCGTGCTCACTCAGACTTGGTAACGCACACCGTGCCCCCCCCCCCTCCACCACCCGCCTCTGTTTGTGTTTCCTGCAGGTACTCTGGCTTCCTGGTGCTGTACCCCATTGGCGTGTCCTCAGAGCTGACCATGGCCTGGCTGGCACTGCCTTTCATCAAGCAGACAGGTGGGGCAGAGCTGCATGGGTGGTGGTTGGCTGGAGGGGCCAGGGTGACAAACACCACTTTATGTCCCTCAGCAAGACTGTTGTAGTTGCGGCGCGGAGGGGGCGACTGGTCCAGGCAAATGGACCAGATGACCGAGGTGGCAAAACAGGTGTGATTGATGCGCGGCAGTGGTGCAGGTCGACCCTAATAGAGCTCCCATACAGCATTCTGGAGTAATAGTACATCCCATTCTACACGTGGTTCCGTTGGTCCTGTGCCAACTTGCCCCCCCCCCCCCCCCTCTATCCCGTGTCATTTTTCTGATTCCACCTTTCGTGGTGTTGACTCTGCAGGCCTGTGGAGCATTGAGCTGCCCAACAGCTGGAACTTTGGCTTCTCCTACTTTGTGCTCAACATCATCATCATGCTCACATACATCCCAGGTGGGTGACCTGTGACTGCACCAGGAACACACAGGAGCAGCAATCTGATTCGATCCTGCCACACAAGAGCCATGACCAGTGCACATGGGTTTGCAGCATGCGCAAAACCGGGGCTGGTTTGCTTGTGTGCCCCACAGCGCCTTGCTCTGTGTAGGTACCAAGCCACTCAAGTCGATCCAGCAGCATTTTTTTTGCTGTGCCCTTTCCCGTTACAACACGCTGTGCTGCCAGTGGCATTCTGGGGCAGTAGCATTCTGCTGTACCATCTCATGTGTGACGTGACATGCTGTGACGTGCCATGCTGTGCTGTGCAGGCCTGCCCCAGTTGTATGGCTACATGCTGGTTCAGCGCAAGAAGGTTCTGGGAGGAGGAGCAGCAGCATCAAAGGCCAAGGCCAGCTGAGCAATCATTCCGTTGTGTCATGCGTAAAGATCTGCCCACGTACCGGCAGCTGCATCAGCTCATTGACAGCTTCAGGGTAGTGCCTGGGGGCTGGTGGGGGTTCATGTGATCGTTTTGTGACAAGGATAGCCCAGTGACACCCGACTGACGGGGTGCAACTGTCCTGGGTGTGCAGCAGCCAAGGCTATGGCTGTCATTTGGTTTGAAGTCCGTGTCTTGTGGCATAGGTGGCAACATGGTATCTGATTAGCCTGTGTTGAGAGCACGCCGTGCTCAGAGTGGGTTGGGGGGGGGGCACCTGTAACGTGTTCTGTGCGGACGCATCAGCAGCACCAACCGATACTCATCGCATGCATGTTGTTGGTTTGCTGGGCAAGCCATCTCTGAAACACTGTACATTGACATGTCAGTCTCCTAAGCCCCATCATCATGACAACAGCCTGAAGCAAATGCAAATGGCAACTACACTCAGATTGAAGCTCGCATGCAGGAACTGTCAGTCTCAGCTGCTCTGCTCTGATCCAGTGTGGGCCTCAATCCTCGCCTTGCTCAGGTCACCATTGGGTAGCACAGCCATGCTCACAACCACCAGTTGGACAGGACACGGGTACTGGGGGAAAACGAGGGTGTGTGGCCAGCGGCTGTGACGAGCTCACAGTACTGCCATGACGCCCCCATTGCTACTTGCACCAATGATCACAGTGGAGCTTTGATGCAACATCCAGCCCAGCAGGAGGGCAGCAACTGGCCAGGCACCTTTAGGTCACAGTGAGCCAAGGGTTGGGGGGGCCCGAAGCTCGTCTAGCCGCATTTGCACATGCATATGCATCACTTACTACTTCTTTTCGTTGACAGACACGGCAGCTTCAGCCTCTGCGATCTTATTACATTGCTACTTGCTTTTTGCCAACATTGCACATTTGCTGATCTGGCCGCCACTGTCAATGTTAGCAGGCACGGGTTGTGCTAAGGACTGCAATACTACACAGCCACTTCCCTCCTTCCTACCCATGTGCATACAATAGGCAGCAGGCTGGCGACCGGAACCTTGCTGAAGGTAATGCTGCATTGCACATGTACTCCAAAGGGTAACAGCTGTTATCACAGTGTTGTGCAATCATGGCAACAGAATGACCCCATCAAATCCCAGCAGTTGTGACATGGACACAGTGATGATGGCTGCAGGAACCCATAGGCCGTCAAAACCATGTTACATCTGCAGCTGTGAAGCTTGAGAGCTCATGCCACTTATTCAATATTGGCTATGATGTCACAGAACCAACCCTGCATTATTGACAAACATGGCAACACCATGCTACGCCATGAGAGGGTACAGGTATCCATATCTTTCCTCTTTCGTTCCACACAAAAGCACCAATGGCAGCTGACCATGACCATCCCTGCCGTAGCACGACACGGCTAGACACTATGATGAAGATTAACATGTAATTGCCCGCACGAAGTGACAAACAAACAAACTGGCAAGCCAACACCACTGCCACAGGACTATGGAGGACTCTGGAGTTCCCACAGGACACGGGACTCCACAGGGCACAGGTTGATCAATTCCGGACCTGCTCGTGTTATGTTATAGGTCTAAGAGCCCAGCTCACATGCAGGAGCAGCTTGAGCACACACTCAACTACGCATCAACCAGTGAAACACAATACGCAGACAGATACGCGCCATCATATATATGACCGATCAGCACTTCTGCAGCAAACAAGTGGCATCCCACTGCAGCAAACAAGTGTCGTCCCACAACCACCAAGTGGTTGCAGACGGCAACAGCGTGCAGCTGTGGTGCTTCTGTCAGCACATCCAAACAAGTAGGGCTGGGGTTAAGGGTTCAAACCCTACCCCTGGGAATCCTGCTGTCAGACACTGACATGGAAGATGTTGCCGTGCTGTTGACAAGCACGGGTTGTGATTCCTCAAGTGAGCTGGTGACTTCTTATTGACCTACGGTGACACGTCAGGACGCACCTGAAAATCCCCAAGGAGCCATCAACGCTCGATACGTGGAAGTGCCTGAATAAGTGTGTGCCACTCAAGGTGAGTGCACATATGTGAGTTCAGTGAGGAACAGACCAGACGGATCAGGGTGCATATCACCCAGTGAGGAACAGACCAGACGGATCAGGGTGCACATCACCCAGTGAGGAACAGACCAGACGGATCAGGGTGCACATCACCCAGTGAGGAACAGACCAGGCGGATCAGGGTGCACATCACCCAGTGAGGAACATACCAGGCGGATCAGGGTGCACATCACCCAGTGAGGAACAGACCAGGCGGATCAGGGTGCACATCACCCAGTGAGGAACAGACCAGACGGATCAGGGTGCACATCACCAGTGAGGAACATACCAGACGGATCAGGGAGCACATCACCCAGTGACGAACGGACCAGACGGATCAGGGAGCACATCACCCAGAGAGGAACAGACCAGACAGATCAGGAAGCACACCACCCAGTGACGAACAGACCAGACGGATCAGGGAGCACATCACCCAGTGAGGAACATACCAGACAGATCAGGGAGCACATCACCCAGTGACGAACAGACCCGACGGATCAGGGAGCACATCACCCAGCGAGGAACAGACCAGGCGCATCAGGGAGCACACCAAATCACCCATTGCATCACTCCGGAGGGCTGTAGCTCCCTCATCTGAGGACTCATCAGCAAAATATGCCAGCAAATTATGCTGGCCACTTTATGCTCTTGCAGCATGCCCCCTTGTCCGCCCCTCCGTTGCAGGTATACACTCCCGGTGCTCCGTTTGCATTGCATACACATGGGTCTCCCAGCTGTGGGGGTGGGCTGGGGCTTGGGCTTGGGCTGGGTTTGGGGCTTGGGCTAGGACTGGGGCTTGGGCTGGGTTTGGGGCTAGGGCTTGGACTGGGGCTTGGTATGGGGCTTGGACTGGGACTAGGACTGGGGCTTGGACTGGGGCTTGGGCTGGGTTTGGGGCTGGGGCTAGGGCTGGGGCTTGGACCGGGGCTTGGGCTTGGTATGGGGCTTGGACTGGGGCTTGGGGCTGGGGCTAGGGCTTGGTAAGGGGCTAGGACTGGGGCTTGGTATGGGGCTTGGACTGGGGCTTGGGCTGGGGCTTGGGCTAGGGCTTGGACTGGGGCTTTGGCTTGGGCTGGGGCTTGGGCTGGGTTTGGGGCTGGGGCTTGGACTGGGGCTTGGGCTTGGTAAGGGGCTTGGACTGGGGCTGGTGCTTGGTATGGGGCTTGAACTAGGGTTGGGGCTGGGGCTGGGGCTGGGGCTGGGGCTTGGTAAGGGGCTTGGACTGGGACTGGGGCTGGAGCTTGGGCTTGGACGGGGGCTTGGACTTGGATTTGGGCTGGGAGGGGGGCTGGGGCTGGGGCTTGGACTTGGGCTGGGGCTTGGTGTGGGGCTTGGACTGGGACTGGGACTGGGACTGGGGTTTGGGCTTGGACTGGGGCTTGGGGTAGGAACCTTTTCACACTCCGAAGGGTCAGCCGCACCAGCTGATGCTGTGGTCGTCAACTCAGGGCATGGCTGGCATGCCGTTGTACCTCCAGAGCTCCAGGTGCCTGCAACATCATACACAAATCATGTATGGTGTGTCACAACTCACGCAATGACCTCATGGCAGCAAGCACCAGAGGGAAGTGCATACGACATCCACACTCAGCAGGTGGATATCTACTCGAGGTCTTGAACAAGTTAGCTATACACATGGCAGTAAGTTGTGCAGGGCACTTGCATCCATGTGCTCTGGTAGGCTGTACAGCACATGTGTCTCGCAGCGCTGCACTTGTGCACAGGCATGGATATCACAGCCTGCATCATGCATGCATAGACCTGCACCTTTCACTTTCATGCGTCTGAAGGGGCTATGGCCCCTTACAACCCTGGGGTTATCAGGGCGGCTTTTGAGTCCATGTCCAGCCTGGGTGCTTGCAACGTACCGATAGGGCACTCCTCGGCTGTGTAAGGTGCATCGGGTGAAGATCCATCGGGCTGCTTTTGCTGCCACCCCGGGATTGCCACACAGTCGGCTGGCAGTGAAGCCCCCCGCTCATCCGTGGTCAGTCCTGGAACACAGCGTTTGCAAGAGTCACGAGAGTAGCCCTAAGCATAATATCCCTCTGTACACCTGTTAAGGGCGGCATCCCAGCAAGCCTTGTGCTCAAACAAGCAAGCCACACTCGGACAGAAACAAGTGCCCTCAGAGGTGGTCATGGGCAAAACACAGCTGTCCTGATGCAGCTGACGGGTTGGCCTGGACACTGCTGCGAGCAAAACATCTGTCCTGCAGGCTGTTTGGCCATTGCTCTAGGCACTGCTGTGAAGCCTACACCCAGCATGGAACGCAGCACTGACCTGATCCCACGGAAGCCGTTGAAGCCGTAACCAGGCAGTGTGACGCACTGCTGTGCTGAGCTGGCCACAATTGCTGCAAGGGCTCCCTCGGCCTCCTGCCCAGTCAAGCTGGTGATGTTGGGTGCCATGTCTGGTGTTGTCATGTGGGCGGGGCAGGGCTGCATGACAGACATCAACATGGCTTGGCAGCTGACTGTTTTTCTAGCTGTAATTTTTGACTGACTGACTACCAGATTATGCAGTCTGTGACGGCTGCTGCAGCTGCTGCCGCTGGCTCTGCAGCCAGCTTTCTTTCACCGCAATACACCCACCTGGACGCAGTCAGCTATGCTGTCGTATTTGCTTGACCCCTAGGACATCGGCGCATATTTGATGCATTGTCATCCCATCAAAGCTAGCTGCACTCGCAGGATTGCTGGAGCTTTCAGGATGCACATTCTGCAGTTGCCAGATACAAGCATGTTGCATGTTTGCTTGCCGGCTTGGCACGCACAGCTGCAACAACACACACCTGACATGGGCACCTTCTTGTGGTGCCATACTGCGGCTGACTGACACCGTACTGCCCTCTCAGACACTTTCTAGCCACCAGGAGTCGGCTGCCATCCATGGTTGGTGTTGAACCCCACCCTATTGGGATGTAGCATTGCTGTGCTGAGGTCGCACCGTCAGCACTCCTGCAAGCATAGATGGGGGTCATGAAAACAGCATGGTGGGCACCGCACCAGCACCAGGAGTGCCTACAAAGGATGGATAGAAGAGTTCATTTTGCCTTACCCCGCATGCAGGTACACTACATGCATGCACTGCATGGCCATGGTCATGAGAGAGCATCGACAGTGTTTCAACCTGGCCACTCTCGCTTGTCACTTGTCGAGCTTGTTGAAGCCAGCACAGGTGTGCTGAGTGCACACCGCATGGTGTGCTGACGGTGGTGCATGCATGACGTTGCCTGCCATGTACGATTACAACAACGCGGATGACTTTTACACACTGAGCTGCTGCCTGTTTGCCCCCTTTTGCACCCTGGAGTGGGTGCCAAAGGTACGACTGAGCTTGCTGCGCAAAGTGCGCAGCCACATCAGCGCCGTACCTGAAGTTGATTCCACACGAGAGGCACGGCTCAATCCCCCAGGTCTCGCTGAAGCTCCCTGGTGGGCACTGCAGCACGCATGGGTTGCCCTGTCCTGCAGCATCTCCGTGCTGACAGGACCCACTCCTACAGGCTGCGGCCCTGCTGAACAGTAGAAGCCAGCTCCTGGTGGTGCTGAACATGCTGCCGGTGAGCTGCTACCTGTGCTGGGTGTCTGCAGGTCCAAGGGGCACTGCCTGCAGGGTTCAGTAGTATAGCCGTGCGAGTACGTGTCCACAGGGCAGGGTGCTGGCGAGGGTACTGGCTGGGGTGTGCTGGGGTCTGGAGACCAGTCTTCTGGCTGGGGTGTGCTGGGGTCTGCAGACCCGTCTACTGGCTGGGGTGTGCTGGGATCTTGAGACCACTCTATCTGGTACCCAGGAAGGGCGACTGTGCAGCCTGACAGGGCTGTGGACCGTATGCTGCACGTTGTGCTGCCTGCTGGGCAACGGATGCATCCACTGGCGTTGTTGGACAGGTTTGGGTCGTACGTTCCTTGAGGACATGGCAAAGCAATGCGACTCTGCGATAATGGGGAAAGCAGCATGCAGGACAGCAGCAGGCGCAGGACAAATGGCTTTCCCAGTTGAGCAATCCACAAACTTGTGGTTCCGTAGCGCTGTGTGCTGATGTGCAGGGTACCTCCTGCTCAGGCACTCGCAAGCATGCAAGCACAGGGCGTTGGTGTGCTGGATGTTTGCTGTGCTGTGCCATGACAAGCAACAGGTAAGCAGACATCACTATATCCTGCTGCAGTTGCATATTGACTCTGCGTGTCACCTGCTGCTCTATATACCTGAGGTATGCGCAAGCCCCACCTGATAGAACCACCCAGGCAGTGCTGTGCATGCACCACTTGCGCTTGCTCCAGCATCTTCTGTAGACATCCCAACAGGGCATGCTGTACAATTGCGCTGGTTGCCCCCCGAGCTGTAGCTACCAGGCGGGCAGGCAACAGCAGTGCCCACTCCACTCATGTACGCTGCTCCTTGCTCCGTGACGCAGGATGTGGGAGAAATGGCACCCGTGCTGACCGACGTGAGGAAGGCCCCACAGCTGAACATCTGCGCTTCTGCTGCAAGCCCTCCTGGACACCAGCTGCCCTTTGGACACAGCTTGCATGCTGCCGCTGTTGCATCACTTGTATCGGCAAGGCAGGGCCCCCCGGTCAGGGCCGGTGGCAGGGGGCTGCCGCCGGTGCTGGTGCCTGCGGAGCGTAGCCTGCTGTCACACGTGGGATAAACCGGTGCCTGCGGGATACAGGGAGAGCAAGAGGTGCAAACTCCTTCCTGCAACAGCAAGCAAACGGGCGCAGTGGAAGTCAGTGATGGGCTCAGGTCACTTTGTGTTGTGTGCAACAGGCCACTGTCCGCTGTTGTTGGGCACTGGCACTGGGTGCAACCACTCTCTGCACTTCAATCAGGTTACCGGCGCTGGCCGTGGCCCTCGCACTTCGTTACTGTCGCTGCTGCAGCTCTCTTATGACAGGCTGGTGGTGTGGTACTCTGTCAAGCAACACACGAGAGCTGCTGGGTTATCAAAGCTCAGCACTGCAGGGTTGGTACTGCAATGCCAACCTCCTTCTTGGGAGGGACTGACTGTGTGGCCCTGAGTGGCCTGATTACACTGTGGCTGTGTGTGTATGCTTTCTTGTGCACGTGCTGCACGCTGTGGTTGAAAGCTGCTGTATGTATTTACTGCACGGCAGGGGTTGCCTGCAATGCAAACCTCCTTCGAGGGAGGGGTTACTTCCTGCAAGACCCTGTGGGCCTTGGGTTACTTCTTGTCCTCTTGGACGTTGTCGCTGCGACGTCTGTGGCGCGCAGGGTTAACTATGACAGGTTGTATACCTGTCTGTGCTGGGGGCTTGTTGCCCTGGACTGGCCTGATGGCCTGGCCTGATGGCCTGGACGGGGTTGGGAGATTGCTTGGTTACAACTCCGATAATGAGACGATAACTTTCGATAGCTTTGAGTAACACTCGAGTCAACTTTGACTGTGCACTAAGTTTGACCGTGAACCTGCCACCTTATATAGCCCTGCTCGGGTGACACCGTGAGTCTGTATCTCTTTGCACAGGCCTCTGATGCACTCGAAAGCCACAGGTAAAGGCTTTTGGAACATTGGTCAACATTTTAGTCAATGCTAACAGTACAACAGACTGCTCTGCAGAAAGTGGAAGCTGCCGGAGGAAGCTGCCGAGAAGCTGCTAGGAAGCTGCTAGGAAGCTTCTCACGGAAGCTTCTCGCCGGGTCACTCGCATGCAGAGGGAGCCATTGACTGTCCAAAATACTTTACTATTGCAACAGCATTCAGCTCTGGCCAGCTCCACCCAGCTCCATCAACCAGGCGGCCTGAAAGCAGAATAGCACGCAACAGAACATGAGTCTGCACGAGTGCAGGACTGTGAACGCTGCATTGGCCAACTGCTGGGGCATGTAGGTAGCATGACAGGGTTTTGAGCTGCCAGGCTGGCTGAAGCAAACTCCACAACAGCAGACCAGAAGACAAGCCACCTGGCGATAACCACAGGGGCGGTCCTCTGCTGCACTGAAACAGACAGCAGCGCACCAGCGGTGGCAGACGCACCGACGGTGACGCAACACACTGCTTGTGTTGTTGTTGTAGAACCCTGGGGCACATCCTGCACCGGCACCATCAAGCAGTGTGCATCAACCTGACGTGCCAGCTGGTGCTGCAAGGGCCATCACAGGCCGCAGTGTCTACAGATGATGAGTGAGGGCTGCCACTGTATCCTGTTGCATCTGAAGCGCTGACTGTGAACTTCACCACCCTGACGCTGAACCGTCCGCTGTGCAAATGAACACCGTTCTGCTTCTGGACCTGTCGTGGGCCACACCAGGCATACTGTAACATTGGTATGTAGCAGCCGACACCACTCACCGCATGTGGTTTGGTCCACACTAACAACATAAGCAGGCGCTGTGCAGCTGTCTTTGTTCTTTCACTTCCTCAATATCTCACTTGATCTTGTCACGTGTGCAACAGCTGCAAATGTTTGAAACAGGTGCCAGTCACACAAGGTCACACGTTGGAGGAGGGCCAGCAACAGGGTGTCATAAGCCTGCACTGGGGCAGGGGTCGACCCCCCTCTCCTTTGCCGTGCTGACATCTTGTTGCTGCGCTGTTCTGCAGGTGCGTTCCTTGTGCTTTTGCAGGCAGAGAGTTATTGCATCAGCCCAGACAGAGTGTTGTTTACAGCAGCCCAGCCCAGCAGGAGGAACAGCCCGCATGACCCAGCACTGATGATCACAGTGGAGCTTTGATGCAACATCCAGCCCAGCAGAAGGGCAGCAACTGGCCAGGCACCTTCATGTCACAGTGAGCCAAGGGTTTGGGGGCCCCGAAGCTCGTCTAGCTTCAGCTGCACATGCATATGCATCACTAATGCATTGCTACTTCTTTTCGTTGGCAGACACGGCAGCTTCAGCCTCTGCGATCTTATTACAATGCAGCTGTCACAGACGCCACGGCTTTCTGCCTCAGATACATATAGGCTGCACTGAGTGCACGCTGGATGTAACGTGCTGCAGTCTGCCAGCAATTCTACATGATCGGCCTCTACAATAAGAGGCAGCAGCAACAGCAGCAGCACCTCTCTAGTAGACACCATCAGCAGCACTACTCTGTTGATCAACACCGCACTGGGTGTATACTATGATGATAGTTCCGAAAACATGGTTTCATGGATTGCAAACATGTTCTGGAGCAAAACAGCGCCCGGAACAGTTCCCAATTGAACGTCGGTCTCAAGGCTCCAAGACCCGAGGGACCCAAACGCCCTTCCTTTCGCGCTTTGTGCGGAAATCTAGCAAATGGCAGTTCACGATGTCACAGACACAGCTTCGGGGTGCCCTCCCCCAAGGCCATCAGCAGTTGATCAACCAACAGCAGCAGCAGGCCTGCAGGACACGTCTGAGTGCATGCCGTGACCAAAAATGGATTGTCGCTGCTCAACTGGACCCCTCAACTTCCTGATGCTTTGATGAAGGAGGCTGTACTGTTGTAGACTGCATGCGGTACTGCTGCTGGGGACACCCCACCACTGCCCAGCAGGTAGCAGTACACCACACAGTACAGCAAGGTGTCTCTGTGCAGCAGCAGCACTCCCCATTCGTGGCATGTGTAGTGCATGAGTGAAATGAAAGAAAGCGGCAGCGGCGCCTCATATGATTTTGGCAATCACCGGCTGCTGACTGCTCAACATCCTCCACATGGGGCGTTGCAAGCAAGGGCAGAAGGGTGGAAGGAGTAACATAATAGGCATGGGTAGAGAGCCGCCACTGCTGAATGGTGACTGTGAGATTCCCGCCTCCACACCAGCGCTGACACCCTTATAGCGCTTCTTGCCGGGCCTGTGCTGGCACACCCATGACCCACAGGGTACATAAGCTGCAGGAGAGTGTGCTTGCTGTAGTGTGCACATTGTAAGTTCAGGCAATGGGGTGCTGAAAGTGAGTAGGCAGGGCTGCGCAACCCTAGTGGTCAGGCTATATATGGAACCTTCCTCAGAGACAACAATACCAGCATGCTCGGCCACAAGCTCAGCGGGCTGTTCACACCGTCATACAACAAGGGGAACTGCTTGGCAAGGAGCAGGGGTGAAGGCGCAGATTGCCACAAGCCCGCCGCCCTGAGCCAACATAGCACTGAACGTGGCAATGCACAGTCAGCACTTTCAAACAGGAAACATCATCCACAACACTTGGGCTACATCCAAGCAAGCTCTCCAATCATGGCCTGGGCTCACTGTACTGTTTGCTGTAACTAAGGTGGCACCAACAGTTGTGGTGTGCAGTGGTTGCTATGGCCAGCCCCGGCACACGCTGCCCTGCTCTGTAGCCACTCTGCCAGCAGTAAGGCTGCTGACCGTCAGCTGCTATGCAACAGAAAATCATATCACGGGCTGCACTGTTCACCATGCACCGCTGTCACTGACGGACGGCAAATGCATGCACGCGGGCATATAATGTCTTTGCATGCATTCTTGTCAGAGCACACAGTCCCTTGCCAACAAGCTGAGGGATGATAAACTACCAAACATGGCACATGCACAAGTCGCAACCGTCGCTGACCCTGCAGTCAACACTGTGCACCGCAGCCAGGCAGGCTAGTACAAGTCAATCCAGGCCATCACCAGCAGCGGGGGGCATCCAGTCCCTCTTGCAGCTGTGTGCTTGCGTACAAGCCGCCCTGACGCTCATTTGCCCGCTCGGTCCAGCCATGCTGTGCATGCCACGGTTGCCATGCACCGCAAAACAATTGGCTTGCTACATGCCCCCCGATTCCTGCCGTGCAAGGATGAATAGACAATCCTCTACTGACCGTACAAGCATGGCCTCCTGAAATTTGTTCCACAGCACCGAAAGCTTGTCAATGCTCAATAGTTCAGCTCTTGGCACTCGGCAGGGTCAGCCGCACCAGCCGATGCTGTGGTCGTTGACTCGGGGCATGGCTGGCATGGCTCTGTCCCGCCAGAGCCCCACGTGCCTGTAGCAGTGTGGCCAAATGGGGACAAGGGGAGGTTGTGACGAGTTGCTGTTTTCACAGCTGGTTGTTGCTTTGAGTACCAGAATTTCCACACTGGATGAGCCGGGCAGACCAAAGGGGTGGACACACAAGGCCTGTTCAGCATACACCACAAGGCCTCCAAACGCCACGCCGCATACGGCCATGGAACAGCAGTGTCAATTCATCTTGGGTGCCACAAGAGCTGTCAATACACAGTCAATTGGTGCTTAGTGCTCAAGCAAGTTATAGGTCTATCCATGCAAGCGAAGTGATGTAGCAATCAGCCGCATGACAGCCAGCTTGAATTTTGCGGCGCGATACTGCCTCAGCATCCTCAGCATGCCATTCCTGCATGCCACAGAGCTGCACCTCAACTCGGGTACACAGCCTGCAGCACTGCAGATTGGCACTGCTAAATCCAGCAGACTCTGAGTCCTGCAAGCGGCCAGGAGTGCGCAGCGTGCTTACTCACCCACAGGACACTCCTCTCCCGTGAAAGGCTCCTCCAGCCCCTGGGTGAGTCCTTGGTCCATGGCCGCATATGATACGCGCTGCCAACCCGGGATTGCTATGCAGTCGTCTGGCAACGAAGCCCCCAGTATGGCTGTGATGAGTCCCCAAGCACAATGTATGCAGGGGGCTCGGGTGTACCCACGAGCATAAAAGCCCCGTTGACACCTGCACATGCAGGACAGCACCAGTTCGATCCACAGGGCGCCAACAGCCGCCAAGGTGCTACCGTATAACAGCTTTTCAGCCCCCGTCTTAATTTGAGGACAAAGCTGCACTGCCGAAGTGATTGTAAACAAGCAGGAGCTGCTGGCACAGCGAGCATGCTGCACTGCAGGCCAAGCAAAACATGCACATATACGTGGCGCAGGCAGACTTCCGTGCTGCAGGCTACATGGCTTGCAGGCAATTGTTCAACAGCTCTGAGGCCAGCACATGAGGGGCCAGCACTGACCTGACCCCATTGTAGCCATTGAAGCCGGGCAGTGTGACACACTGCTGCACTGAGCTGACCACGATTGCTGCAAGAGCATCCTCGGCCTCCTGCCCAGTCAAGCTGGTGATGGTGGGTGCCATGTCTGGTGTTGTCATGTGGGCGGGGCAGGGCTGCAGGACATAAGGCACGTGAAAGACAGGCCAACCAGTCGACTGTTCAGGCTGCAGTGTGACAACAACAGTTGGATACTATCAGTATGTAATGTGTGCCTGCTGCTGCTGCTGCTGACGATGCAGCTGCTTGCACAAGGTGCTGCCAGCCAATCTTTTGCAGCATCAGTTTGTCATCATCTCAAAGCCAGCTGCAACTGCCAACCTTGGATGTGCTGCCTCCTGGCGGCCTTGAAGAAGCACACATTTAGATGCCCTCATTGATGTTTGCTTGCCGGTCTCGTTTGCCACGCAGTCAACAGCACGCACCTGACATGGGTACCTCTTGGTAATGCCATGCTGCGGCTGACTGACACCGTACTGCCCTCTCAGACACTTTCTAGCCACCAGGAGTCGGCTGCCATCCCTGGTTGGTGTTGAGCCCCACCCTATTGGGATGTAGCATTGCTGTGCTGAGGTCGCACCGTCAGCACTCCTGCAAGCACCAGTACGTGGGTGTACCCAGCAGCAAATGCGTGATGAGGATCGCTGCTGATGACACAGAGCACCAGCACTGCGCAGTCTAGCAGCTGGCTTGGCTTGCTAATAGGCGAGGTATGGTTGGGGCTATGCAGCCTGATGTGACAAAGTGTGATGTCCAGGGTGCCTGCATTTCTCTGGCCGTACAAATTCAAGGACAGCACTGACAACACAGCTGTCTGTGCTTCAAAGACTAAGTGGTGGCACAAACACAGCCAGCCCTGTATGCATAGCTGTCATAGCATCTTACCTTAAATTAACACCGCACGTGAGGCACGGCCCTAGTCCCCACCCTTCCTTGAAGCTCCCTGATGGGCACTGCAGCACGCATGGGCTGCCGCTGTCCTGCAGCATCTTCGTGCTGACAGGCCCCACTCCTACAGGCTGGGGCCCTGCTGAACAGTAGAAGCCAGCTCCTGGTGGTGCTGAACATGCTGCAGCTGAGCTGCTGCCTGTGCTGGGGGTCTGCAGGCCCAAAGGGCATGGCCTGCAGGGTTCAGTGGAGTACCCGTTGCTATAAGTCCCCACAGGGCAGGCGACGGGCTGGGGTGTGCTGGGGTCTTGAGACCAGTTCAACTGGTACCCAGGCAGGGCAATGCTGCAACCTGACAGGGCTGTGGAGCGTATGCTGCGTGTCGTGCTGCCTGCTGGCAGCGGGTGCATGCACTGGCGGTGTTGGAGAGGTTTGGTTTGAACGTTCCTTGTGGACATGGCAAGGCAATGCGACTCTGCAATAGTGGGGAAAGCATCATGCAGGAAGGGTTTTTTTGACAGCAGCAGGCAAAGCAGCAAAGGGCTTGCAAAAGCTGAGCAATGCACAAATTTGTCGTCCCGCAACGCTGTGTGCTGCCGTGCCTGGTCATGCCCCTGCTCAGGCACTTCCCAGCATGCTTGTGCTGTGTATTTTGTGCTGTATGTTACTGGCTGTGCCACAGCAAGCTTGCTGTTCTGCCTGTACAGGCGAGATTGTAGTGCAGGCGTCATCACCTGCCGCCGTGAATGCCTGGGTGCGCAAGCCCTGTCTCACCTGATAGAACCACCCAGGCTGTGCTGTGCATGCACCACTTGCACTTGCTCCAGCTTTTGCTGTGGACATCCCAACAGGGCATGCCGTGCAATTGCGCTGGTTGCCCCCGCGTTGTAGCTGCCAGGCGTGCACGCAACAGCAGTGCCCACTCCCCTTATGTACGCTGCTCCTGGCTGTGTGACGCAAGATGCGGATGAAATGGCGCCTGTGCCGACCGATGTGAGGAAAGCCCCACAGCTGAGCCTTGACGCTGTTGCTGCAAGCCCTCCTGGACACCAGCTGCCCTTTGGACACAGCGTGCATGCTGCTGCTGTTGCATCACTGCTTGTGCTGTTGTTGTTGTTGTAGTAACCTCGGGCACATCCTGCACAGGCACCACCAAGCAGTATACATCCAACTGACGTTCCAGCTGGTGTAAGAATGGTCCAGTAACCACAAAACACATGAGTGGAGGCTGCCACTGTATCCTGTTGCGCTTGAACAGTCAGCTCACTTCTGTGACGCTGAGCTGTCATCTGTCCAACAGCAGACCGCTCTGCTGCTGGACCTGTAGTTAGCCACACCAGGCATACTGTACCATTAGTATGTAGCAGCTGACACCGCTCACCGCATGTGGTTTGATCCACACTCACTACATAAGCAGGCGCTGTGCAGCTGTTGCAGAAACGACGCTTTTCTGCAGTGCTGCACTGAGTGCAAGCTGGATGCAGCTTGCTGCAGACTACCTGCGATGATACCTGAACGGCCCCCAGAAGAAGGAGCAGGAACAGCACCACTCTAGTGGTGACCATCAGCAGCACTACTGCCAACCAACACTGAAACGGGCTCGCATCTTGATCTAAGATCCAGAAACACGAATCCACAAGCTTGAGAGCGCTTTGTGAAGCAAAACAACCTCCACACAACAACAACAGGTACCGATTGAAAGTCGGTCTCAAGGCTCATAAACCTCAACCACTCGCGGCGGCCTCATTCGCCAGGCACCCTAGCATTCTCCCTCTTTTCGTCTCGGTTCTGAAACGGTTCAACAGACGCAGCACCATGGCAGAGACACTCAACTTCAGGGGCAGCCTCAAGGGCCACCAGGGATGGGTCACTGCCATTGCAACCCCCCTGGACCCTGCCAGCGACATTGTCCTGAGTGCCTCTCGGTGCGTAGCAAGTTATGTTTGGCGCTTATCGATGGTCCAACTGAGCTGTTGATGGGGCACACAGCAGAAGTGCGCCTGCCTCAGCTGATCAGAGCAGCAGCAGCAGCGTTGCCGGCCTGCCTTGTTGGGTGACATGCAGGGTGTTGTTGATACAGCTGCAGTTTGTTTTTTTCTCTGCTGTATAACAAGCACATCCTGCTTGATCAAATTCATACACAGCGTGCTTGTTGCACACTACGTAGGAGCAGGCTGAGGAGGGTGTGCAGTCAGCATGTTGCATATGCAGGTCGTGCGCATCCTGCTAGTTAGGCCAAGCAAAATGAACGGGATGGAGGTGTCAACGGGAATGCATGCTGAGATAGCTTTCTTGCTGTCGTGCTGCCTGCTGTTTGTACCCTGCCCCTTCCTGTGTCCCCTCAGTGACAAGTCCGTCATTGTGTGGCACCTGGAGCGCAGCGAGACCCAGTACGGTTTCCCCAAGCGCTCCCTGATCGGCCACAACCACTACGTGCAGGTGTGTGCAGCAGCAGCAGAAGGAGCGGGTGTGCTGGTGTGAGCAGTTGGACCATGAGCCAGGTACAGGCAGCAGGACAGCTCAGCACACGGTGCAGGCCAGCCTGCACACGGCACAGCTGCTGGTGCTGGAGCGATTGTTGCTGTCAGCAGCCGAGCCTCAGCTGCGTAGCTCCGCTGGCTGGCAGGTTCTCACCCTCCGTGCTGCAGCTGTGGAGTGCCCCCAAGCCATCACACGCAAGGTTTAGGGCAGCTGCCACAAAGGAGCAGGCAGCACCAAGCATCCCATATGCAGCAAGATACCAGTTCCTCTTCGTTTCCCGCCTCGATTTCTGCCAGGAGCTGAAGCCTTCCCGTCAGCTGCAGCTGGGCACGTGGTGGCAGTTACCTGCCGCACACAGCATCACGGCGTGGGTAGTGTGCCAGGGGTAGTTGCTGTTCAGCACAGTACACCTGCTGCAACCCTTGTGCATACAATGTTCCCACCTTTTTTCCTGCAGGATGTGGTGATCAGCTCTGACGGCCAGTTCGCGCTGTCTGGCTCCTGGGACGGCACCCTGCGCCTGTGGGACCTCAACACCGGCAACACCACCCGCCGCTTTGTGGGCCACACCAAGGATGTGCTCAGCGTCGCATTCAGCGTGGACAACCGCCAGGTGCGTCGGTGGCTGTGTGTTGGTGTGTGTGTGTGTGTGGGGGGGGGTGATACTGGTGGTGTGAGTCACGACCATCACAGCATGTCCTGGCATGCGCACGAGGTGTGGCTTCACATATCAGGTGTGGTGTTGGAATGAAGCTGTGTTTGATCGTGGACTGTGTGTTCTCCCTCATACAGCAGCACGCGGCTGCATCGTTCGCTGGTTTCTCGGCGTCTGTAATCGGTAGCAAAGCAACTGCTCACGGTTGCTGTGCGTGCTGCCTGCTGTGCTACCTGTGTGTGCTGTGCAGATTGTGTCTGGTTCTCGTGACAAGACCATCAGGCTGTGGAACACCCTGGGCGAGTGCAAGTACACCATTGGCGAGCCTGAGGGCCACACTGGTGAGTGACAGGAAAGCCTGACATGGAGACAGGGGAGTGGGGAAAAGCACAGGGCGTGGGAGGATAATGGCTGCACAGAGGGCGGGCATGGGAGCATGTGTAAGGGGGAAAGGGTGGTGATGATGTCTTTGAGAGGAAGGTGTCCGTGGCAGGGAGGGAGGGGCATTTGGCAACTACCTTGGGAGTGCTTCATGGGGGCACAGAGTCAATGCCAGCCCCCCCCCCCCCCCCCCACACACACACCGGGAGGGACGTCTGAGGAGAATCAGCAGCCCATGACCACCAGTGCCCCCCTGACCATGTTGCTACCTCAGTTTGTTCTCCCCGCCATCCTTCCAACTTGTTGAAGATCGGCCTCTCCTGACGCCTCTCGTGTTGACTCCGCTTCCTCTGCTGCCCCACAGAGTGGGTGTCCTGCGTGCGCTTCAGCCCCATGACCACCAACCCCATCATCGTGTCTGCTGGTTGGGACAAGGTGGTCAAGGTCTTCAACCTGACCAACTGCAAGCTCAAGAACAACCTGTGCGGCCACACCGGATACATCAACACAGTCACCGTCTCACCAGACGGCTCCCTGTGCGCCTCCGGCGGCAAGGTGGGTAGTGTCAACACTGTTAATGTACATGCATATGGTTCATGCTTGTGCTTGTGCAGCACCAGTACTCAGGGTCAGCGAGCACTGGCACGTGCGCTGTTGGTATGTTGGCTGTGCGTGCTATTGTTAGCATCAACATTGTGTTCATGTATGGCTTGGCTTCGGCATTTTTTGCAATTGTGTTTGTGTCCGTGGCGCCATTGTCAAACATTCCTTGGCCGCCTCGTGGCCCTGGGATGCCGGTTGGCGCCAACAGCAACGGGGTCGAAGACCACCGCCAGCAGGAGACCCTGACTGCAGTGGTGATAATAGCTACCACGACAGCATCTCAAGCGCAACTGCTGCCTCTCACCTTCCCATTTGATTCCCTCAAGCCTGACTGTGCCTCTCTTTGGTTTATGCCAGCCTCTCCTCAATAACCCTGTGTGCTGCCTGTCCTTGCTGCTGCTGCTGCTGTCTGCACCATGCCATGGTGCTTCTCTGTCCTCCATCATTCATCCCTGCTTCATCCTTGCGTCCATCTCGTGTGCCCCCAGGACGGCGTTGCCATGCTGTGGGACCTGTCTGAGGGCAAGCGCCTGTACAGCCTGGACGCAGGAGACATCATCCACGCTCTCGTCTTCAGCCCCAACCGCTACTGGCTGTGCGCAGCAACCCAGGTGAGGGGCAGGGCTCGAGGTCTGTAGGACAAAATGTCTTGGGGGGAAAGGTCTTGTAGGAAAAAGGTCTTGTAGAAGATATGTGTGGGGGCAGTGCTGTCTGGTGTTTCAATGGGTTGCGCTGGGGGTTGTGTGGAACGTGGGGATAGCTTTCGCAGCAGGCTGATGGGTGGACTGCTGCCTCCAGGCTTACAACTGTCAGCCATGTACATTATAACTGCCAGTTTTGCAAGGTCGAGGTGAAGACGCAGGACCTGGACAGCACATATGTTGCGAAGCTCACGCATTACATCATCATGCTTGCTAGTTTTTGGGCAACAGGATGCTCATTGGCAGGCTACAGGATGCTCAGTTTGTGCTTGTGTGTACGTGTGTGCTCTCCTGCTGCAGACCTCCATCAAGATCTGGGACCTGGAGAGCAAGAGCGTCGTGGACGACCCGCCCCGAGTTCAGCAAGACATACGGCAGGAAGGCCATTGACCCTACTGCGTGTCCTGGCATGGAGCGCAGACGGCGGCACGCTGTTCGCTGGTGGGTGGCTCTGCTGGGGCTACCTGTGTTTCTTGTTGGGGCCGGTGTGGGGTGAAGGGTCTGATGTGGTGGTCTGGCAACATCTGTGCGAGTGTAGCTGCCCCGGGGGGGGGGGGGGGCAACACTGTTGCATGCATGCAGCTGTGATCAAGCTGCAAGTTTGTCTCTGTGCTTATGTAGCTGTCCTGGCAATCATACAGCATGTGCATGCATGCATTACTGAGTCAATGTCCTGTGCGGGTTTTTCGTGTGTGCAGGCTACACCGACGGCATCATCCGCGTGTTCACCGTCTCCCACTAAGCAGTGCAGGACGGGACCCCAGCTCACGCTGCAAAGTGTGAGGCTGAGGTGGCGCGTGCGTGCGGGCCAGCAGCGCTGCATCCGTGGATGCTCTGTGGAGGGTGCAGTGCAGCATGGCGGCTGCAGTGCAGCAGGCAGTGGCAGCAGTGTGCCTCAGGACGCAGTGGGCTTGCTGTGCCGCACTGGCAGCAGCCATGCGGCTAGCAGCCTAGCAGTCATGCTGAGGTGTAACTGCTGATGCTTCGTTGGCTGCGGGGCACTCCTTTTGAATTCATCAAGGTTGGTGCGAGTCTTATGAGGAATAGAGCGCACGGGCACAGGCAGAAACCAGAACCTGGCATGAATGCGCTGAACAATGTCTCTGGCCGACAGCTAGCAGTGGGCTTGCTGTGCCTCAGTGGCAGCAGCCATGCGGCCAGCGGTTGAGCAGCCGTGCTGAGGTGTAACTGCTGTCGGCTTCATGTGCTTGAGGTCACTCTTTTGGGATCACTCCATGAGGGCTGTGTTGAGGCATGGGAGGCGGGGTGTATCATGAGCCAGTGCTGGGGTGCTTGGTGATAAGTGCTGTGGAAGTCGAGGGCACAGGGACACATCTCGATTCTGGCAAGCTGCTGAGAATGAGGAACGTGCCAGCCTGTAAGCCAAAAGAAGGAAAAGGGGTTGCAAGGCGGCTCACGCAGCTATGCTGGCACAACACGCAGCATCGGATGGGAAAGCCAGCATCTTGTGGGGCCTGCAAGGATGGGAACGGACAGCACGGAAAGGAGAGACCCCGCCACCGCAGGCGGGTCAGCCAACAACACCTGAAAGCTGAAGCAGAGGATCTTTCTGTGCAAAAGCATGTGCACCAATGCACTATGATGTGCTGGGTAGATTGCTTCTCTCTTCAGCAACCCAGGAGCTCACCTGAGTCACCTGTCACTTTCAGCACACATGTGAGATGTACATGCTGAGTCACCACCAAATGACATGTTTCCCGCGCTGGGGAGGTTCACCTTCTCAGCAAGGAACCATGCGTAATCAATTTCTAGCGAACATGTTGAACAGCTTGTCGGCTACTGGTAGTTGTCAGCAGACTGTGTGCTACAGTTCCCGCCAATCCCAGGGGCTCGGTTACTGTACAAAGTACAGGCAGACGCTGAGGAGCACTTTGTTCATCCTACAGTGTTTTTTTAAATGAGGAGCAGCCCGGCAAGTTAAAAAAGCTGTCTTCAACAATTGGTTGACGCCGGTGCCCCGGTGAGCGCGACAGCACACAAACATTGTGCATGGTAATTCACCTGATGAAACTGGCGTGTAAGAACCACAAGAAAAATTATACAACAGATCCAGCTTGATTGTCCTGCTGTAGTGCTCACCCAATAACAGCAGCAGCAGACAAGGTGGTTGACAGGCTCGGTCTGTGTTCGTGCAGGCAGCAAGAAGAGCAACACACAACATCATGAGCAAGCTCAAACAGCGCTTGTGTGGTCAACGAATGGGTCGCCTTTCTGTTGGTGCCTTGGGGTGCATTTGCTGCATGGAAATTCGCCAAACATTCCAAGCCTACACCGCCTGGAGAGCAGCTTCGGACCTGCTGGAAGACTCCTGGTTGCCTATGCACAGGAACCCATCGAGAGCCCCATCATCCACACACCGCAGCATCAGCACATCATCGGACGTGCGGGCTCTCGCCCCATGCTGACAGCAACACAAGACCACCTCAAGCCATGGCTGCAGCTTTCGACAGCACCCCAGCCTGGCTTCTGTTTCTCTTCCTGAAACCGCACGGTGGGGGGTGCAAGGCTTGGCAGCTGTCAGGCTCCGTGACATTGCTGCGGAAACCCTGAGCAGCAAAACCCTCACCAGCATAAACATCGCCCTAGCTGGCTCGCTGGACGACGTTGTCGAGCAGTTGAGCGCGGACAGCAGGAAAAAGCGGTTACAGGCCGCGCACGTCCTTCAGTTGTTGTCGCAGATAGACGGCACCACCAAAGCTATCATAGCGGCAGTGCCTGGATGCATAGAGGGGCTCAGCACTGCTGAAGAGCCGCAGTCATGCAGCGCAAGCAGCAGCAGCACCACGCTGGCAAACCTCGCACTGCACCCAGTCAGTAGAAAGGTGCTTGGGACAAACCCAATTGTGCTGCATGCGCTCATGGGGTTTTTGGAGAGCAGCAGTAGTGCAGAGGTGCAGGCAGAGGCAGCAAGTTGCTCTGCTGAAGTTGGCAGCAATCGTCCCTGTGAAGGGGCGAGGGGGGCCCCCAGTCGCCGAGTTTCTACTCTGGAGTTTGGTGATACCCCAAGCATGCAGGTTCAACGTTTACCCAAATTGGCAAGTGGTCTCACCAACGTTGTGTCGGGAATTGTCCAGGACAGTTGTTGCTGGAGTCCAGCATGAAGAGTGATTACTTTGCCAGGCGCGTTGCGGCTTGACGGGGGGTCTGATATGTGTACTTTAGAGTCAGGGTTGTGTCAAGAACTTTGGTTTGCCTTTCTCATGGCGCCTGGCATTGCCGCATGTGAGGACCTTGGAAGTAACATGTAACATGCTTTCAAATCCATTCTGCCGTGCTGGAGCTGTATTGACGGCAAACTTTCAACCTTGCTGTGAACGGCATCATAGGTCACCGCCACCGGATTTGTCGACACTGTTCAAGCCTCAGGCTGGCCTGATTCTGACTTGTTGAGTGGAGCAGCATAACAGCCAATGGCATGTAAATGCAGTGTAGGTTTCTAGGTCTGCCCAGCAGATCGTGCGTGCTGACGTTCAGATGCTGCTGAGGGTGATTTCAGCCTGTGGTAAGCTGCCGCCCGTGCATGCCATGCACAGTGTGCAGGCTTCATCTGCATGTACGTTTCCCGACCAGCTGCACAGCCAGCAGCAGCCAGCACAGTAGTGCAACTGCACCAATGATCTGAAGAAGCGTTGTAGTACGCCCAGCTCCCTGACTGCTCGCTCAAGCCGGTCAAAACCGTTCCACGGTCAACGCGCTTGGTTACAAACGAAGTGGACTTTGAGTGATGCCGAAACCGTAACCAGTGTTGGTAAAAAGTTTCCGATGTTGCGCTTTGTGCACTCGCTACTGCTTGCTCCTGGTGCTACTGCACTTGCCGTTGCTACTTGCTACTTACTGCCTAATAGTCCTGCAACTGCTGTTTAGCATGCAGGGGCTGCAAGCCCCCAACAGGCATCTGGCAGGTTTATATACAGCAGCATAAGCTGTGTGCAGCATCTGCAGTCAAACAGCCTGCTCTCAGCCGCATTCACCCTGTCACAGCAGCAGCAGCAGCAGCAGCAGCAGTTCCGTTCAACAGAACAACAGCAGCAGCACTATACAGCACTGACCTACAGCACACAGGCAGCCCAGCAGCAGCAGCAGCAGCAGCACAGCAGGAGGAAGCATGCAGCTGAAAGAGACAGCACCCCACAGCTCCCCACTCTATTGACTGGACCCCTTGCCCTTACCTCCCACCTGCAGCAACAGCAGCAGCAGCAGCAGCAGCAACACGACAGGCAGCAGCTGCTGCAGCGACAGCGTCACTCGCTGTGCGTCACCGCCAGCAGCAGCAGCAGCAGCAGCAGCAGATCCCGGAGGGGGAGTTGATGTCGCTATCAATGCTGCTGGCAGCATCACTGACATTGAGCGGCTGGTGCTGCGCTACCACACACAGTTCAAGTGAGTCAGCCACAGAGGGGAGGGAAGGGTGGGGAGGGGATTCACTCCTAAGGAGCGGCCCCCTCCTAGGAAGCAGTAATTGCAAGCAGCCTGATGTCAGCCGTGCTGGCCCTGCCGCAGCAGC
>VIIQ02000408.1:0-35325 GCA_007449985.2 Desmodesmus armatus
GGGGGGGGGGGGTGCCGATGATATGGATCAAACAACGGCGCCCCATCAAATAGTACTAGTGTGATGGAGAAGGCCTTGTCACAGCCTGTGACAGGAGGTGACTCATGAACACTTACATCGCGGATGCAATGCGGACCTTCAACGGCTGCAATGCAAGACCCGGCCAGGCTGTTGTGCATGGGCCAGGCTTTGCGCTGATGAAAACACATCTAGAAGCGGCACGGCGGGCACATAGTGTGCTGCTTCTTGCTGGGGCATTACTGCGGCTTGCAGACCATCGGTGCTTGCGCAGACAGCCGCTGCTCTAGCTGGCAGAGCTGCCCTGCTCTGGCTCGCAGGCCTTGGCCACATGTTGGCTGCAAACTAGCACCAGGTTGCATTGACTGAGCCAGCCAGTTCCCACGCATCCTGCAGCCACTCAGCGCGGCAACAAGCGGCAACAAGCGGCAACAGACAACAGGCCAAAACCAGCTTTCTGCCTGTTGATGCCACTCAAGACGGGCTGCAGGCAGCATTCAATCGCATGCATCTTTGTCACTGTGCATATTTGTCACTGTGGTCTGCTGACAGCCCTCCAGTGGGTTCCTGCAGCGGGCGAGCCGCGTGGGGAACACTGAAGTCACAAAATTGCCACCACAACACCGCCGTCAGTGAACTGTTTGCAGGTTGCACTCAGCCGCTGAAGAGTCTTGCTTGCAGCAAGCAATCTGAAACGTCGCGATCATGCCCATGCGACACCTGCAGGTGAACAGCTGGTCATGCTGCCATGTGCTCAGCACACCAAGTGCTCAGCACAGAATCCGGCGTCACAACTTAGCCCTGAGGGTGGTGTAAGCTGAATCAGCTTACGGTAAGCAGCACTCATGTCAGCACAAAGCCGGTGCCATTGTATGGCATGGATTGTGGCGACCATGAGAAACCTGTTCTTGGATCCAAACCAATTGGCAATTGTGGCAGTCATTTTCGCGATCAGCCCAACTGTGCTGGGCCAGCAGTCGCTGCAGCTGCGATCCTGCAGCCACACACTGTACTCTGCTACCGTCATGTGTCTATGAAGCACTTCAGGAGCCTCCTGCAGCTGAGTACATGCGCCGCTGTTTTGTTGTGACAGCATTGTGGTTCGGCGAATCCTGCAGGCTTCGAGGCTGTCAGCAGCGGACCGAATACAAAGATCATAAACAAACTGAACAGGACCCTCCCAGAAGGGCCGTACTGCTCAAGGAAGGGGTGGAGAGGGCGGTGGGGTGGGTGGTGGGGTGGGGGGATGCATGACAAGGCAGGGGCGCTGCCACAGGGGGTGGAGTGAGAATGGAGCCTGAGCAGGCACTGTCTGCCCCAGCAGGAAACTCCAACGGTAACTTAGCAAAGGCTCAGGTGTTCTGCAGCATCCGCATTGTATAAGTTTGCACCATCTGTGGTCAAACATTGTCTGTTTGCAACCACCCTGAACTCAGGGGATGCCCTCCCACGCTGCCTGTTGCATGCAATGTATGTGCTACAATACTGTGATTTTAAATGAGCTGTTGGTTTGTTGACTTCAGTTTCGTTGTTTTGGTCTGAGGATGTTTCGGTTTTTGCACCAGATATTCAACTGGGCAGTACGTGCATGCCGATACTGTTGACTGCATATGACATGAGTCTCAGAAAATCTTTGCACCTTGATCATCCTCATCGTTGATATCATGCAGGTCACACCAGAGGCATTTGACAGCCTCATCCGGGAAAACATGCAGCATTTTTGATCAGACAGCGCAAGATTTTTGGAATGACACAGCCAAGCGCGGGGTCAAGAAGGGTGCCAGGAATGGTACCAAGAAGGGTGCCAAGAAGGGGCCCACGAAGGCCAAGAGAGCCATTGGCGAGCACGCTGCTGTTGGTACGAGTCAGAGTCCGTCAGAGGCTGCAGAGGCGGACAGTGCAGATACAATGTCAGATGATGATGACACCCGTGGGCGTGGTGGCAGCAGGGGTGCAATGGGGCAGGGGGCTGCGGTAGAGGATGCAGGTATGCATGCTGTGGATGAACCAGCTGTGACCACAGCAGCAGCAGCAGGAGCAGCAGCAGCAGCAGGAGGAGCAGCAGCAGCAGCAGCAGCAGGAGGAGCAGCAGCAGCAGGAGCGGACGCTTTGGGTTCAATTGCTGGAAGGTCCAAGCGCCAGGTTCAGATGCCGTGGTGGCGATTGCAGCAACAGGCAGAGGCAGCCAAAACTGAATTGAAGGAACAGAGCTTCAACTTGTGGACAGTGCCAGTCACTGCAGACGCTGTAGCATTCAACCCACAAAGCCCCCATAGCTGGAACAGTCAGAGCAACAGCCAGCCTGGCAGAATATTGGGAGCATCGCAAGCAGCATAACCCACGACAAGCATTACTTGTGGAACAGAGAGTAATCACTGAACGAACTACACGATCCATTCCTGCAAAATTCTACCGTTGCACAGTCATCACCGTTGGCAGTGCCACGTGTGACGGGAGAAAACATCATTCAGATCAGGTCACTGTCCATCCATTCACGTTAACGCGGCGTCAGAATACAGGCACAATCCTTATCTGCTTGGTAAGACGTTCACCCAAGGGCAACACAGCAGTGCCATAGACCTCCCAGAATTTTGAGCCTGCTCATTGCTGGCTTGCTTCCAGGCCCTGTGTGCGCTTGTCAGGGGGCCACACCAAACGCTGCCATCACTGCTTCTGATAAGCAGTCATTGAAAAATCCTTGAGAATGTTCCATGCTCAACACGCTGCTTGTGTGGAAATGCTGCACAGGATGGCAAGAAAGGATTCAGCGCACTTCCTGCTGCTGGTGTTGCCTGACCCCTGCCTACTGGCAGTGCTGCAGTGCTGTGCAGCCGATGATGAACAGCGCAGCGTATTCAGTGCCGCCAGAGTGCACAGCAGGCTGCACCAGGCAGCTGTGGCAGCACTGCACAGCATCAACGCAGTCGTGCCGGACCAGCAGCAGTTGATAGAGGTGTTGTGGTACATCCGCAAGCACAGCAGACATGTCGGCAGCATACAAATTGCAAGTGAGCCCTCCTGGGGGGCAGCATGCTTCCATTGGCCCTCAGACCTGCGGCTCAGAAGTCTGCAGCTTGAAGATCTGGTCCTGCAGCTGCAGCCCCATCAGGGCTTCAAGGGCCAGGGCGTGTTGGGGGCTGCTGCTGTGGTAGCAGCCCTGAAGCAGCTGCGGATCAGGCAGTGCCAGCTGATTGATGACACGCAGGCGATAGAAGCCGCACTGACGCAGCTGCCGAGTGCGCTGGAGCACCTCAGCATCAGCGACCTGTATGGTTTGGCTGGCCGTGACCACCCACTGCCAGTCCCGGCCATCATGCTGCAGCACCTGCAGCAGCTCACCTACCTTGAGCTTGCTTGCAGCATCACGCAGGGTCCTGACAAGGCCAGCCCTGTCCTGCAGCCCCTGACGGCCCTGACCCGGCTGGTTGACCTGCGGCTGCATGGCGTGCAGGCCGCTGATCACACTGCTCCCGGTGACGGGAGCGGTGTGATCAGTGCCGCCATGCTGTCAGGGGCACGCCACCTCACATGCCTGCAGCTGTCAGGCGAGGTCGAGTGGAGCCTGGCGTGCTGGCTGGCAAGACAAAGCTGCAGCACCTGCAGCTGGCCGAGTGCGAGCTGCTTGGGCGCGACAGCGAAGCACAGCTGCTGTCCCACCTGCAGCACCTGCAGCAGCTGACAGAGCTCTGCTTGCGCCATACCCTGCGCGAAGGGGACAGCAGCCCCCCTGCCTGCTCGGCCCTAACAGCCAGCAGCAAGCTGGAGCGCCTCAGCCTCAGCTGGTGCAAGCTGCCGGACGGTGCGTGGCAGCACGTGTTCCCAGCTGGCAGGCAGCTGCCGCACCTGCGGGTGCTCAGCCTAGACGTCCCAGAGGTCCACTGTGAAGGGCCAGCAGCAGCGCCTGAGGGCAGCCGCCTTGTCAGCTGCTGCCCCGGCCTGCAGGATTTGAACATCGAGGGCTTGCAGTGTACCCCTGAGCTGTTGGCCGCGCTTCAGGGGCTGAGCGGGCTTGAGGCTTTACACGTGAATGAGTTTTTTGCTACTGATGAGGGTATGGGGGCGTTGTGTCAGCTGACGCAGCTGCAGCAGCTGGATCTGCATGTGGCTTACGTTGACCCAGATAAGAAGCAGAGGCTGTTGCTGGGGCTGACGCAGCTGAAGCAACTGGCCGTACTGAATTACAGCCCCTTTGCTGGTTTCTTGGAGCCCCTCCTTACCCTGGATCAGACAGTGAGTACAAAGCTGCTACTTATGCATTCGCTTGGTCTGTCTGCCTGTCTGCCAGCAAGGCTTGCCTGTTTGCTGTGTCTGTATGTTGCACTCTGACAGGTCAGCACTACGTTGCTTGTTCCTGTTGCCACAACAGAAAAATAGTGTTATGCCTGCCTTGTGGCTGCACTATCGTCTTCAAGGTTCACCACACCCAGCCACCAATCCTGAGGCCTGTTTGCAACATGCCGGCTGCACAGTGTCTGCATCGCCCACCCAAGCTTCATCATCGCTTGAAACTGGAGGTATCGCATGCCACCTGCTAAGTGGCGTCATTTCCTGTGGCAAACCACGTAGAAGTTTGCCTCTGCTGCTGCTACTGCTGCTGCTGCTGCTGCTGCTGCTGCTGTGCAGGCTGATGGTGGCACACCTGTGTGGCGCCAAATCTTACAGCTCTACCAGGATGACAGTGACCATGAAGACGCATAGGAGGCGGCTGCAGCCCTGACAGAGTGACGGTGAGGGGGGCAGCAATGGCTGCAGCAGGGGTGTGCTGGGAGGTAGATGGTTTGTGGGAAGCAGACAGGTGCAGCAAGGTTTTGACAGTGTCGTCAGTGACTTATTGGGCCTTACATTGACAGTTGATGTATAGGTCTAGTGACTCAGTGGTGGGTGACGCAGCAGGGAGGCAGTAACAACATGAGCTAGGTACTTTGCAAGGGCCAGCACATCTGCAAGGCTTGCAGATTGCTGGTGCTCAATGCAATGTGTGTTGGGGGTGTGGTGTAGTATAGAAGTAGTGCTTGTGTATGAGTTGTGGGCACTACAGGCTTGTCATGCATCCAGCATCAACAGGGACTCAGGCTGTCTTGATAACAGGGACTGGGCGCCACTTCAAAGCTGGAAGGAGGGGAGAGCAAGGACAGAGGCTGCGTTGTGAAAGATTGCTGCCTGCGCTAGTAGCGCAGGCAAGTCGTGTGCAGCCAGTGCCGACATGTGCTGTTCCCTGCTGCCCTGTTATAAGATGTTGTGTCCATATGCGTCTCTGCCTTGCCTGCAGGCCCTTGCACTGTCTCCGTCAAGATGCCTGTGCAGATTTCGCACAGATCAGCACACAGCGTATGTGACTTCAGAACCCCAGCAGCTGCAAGCAGCAGAGGCACCAGTGTGCAATGGTCGATGCGCTCAGGTGCGTGAACGCTCTAGTTTGTTTCCCTAAGGAAGATCTGTGCTGTGAAGCCTGGCTCTCAGTGGCCGCTGCTGATCGTCTGATGATAGTGCCAGTATGTGCGCTAAGGAGGTGTCCTGTGTGGTGGCCTGGTGCTTCTTACAAATTTGGTGCATGGGAATACCGGTGGTGTTAGCAAATAGCAGAGCCTTTGATCACATCATGTCATTGACATGTACCAAGACAGCTAGCTATCGAGGCTGTTCCTTTCATGATTTGGCTGCTGCCGCGGCTGTTCCTGCTACTGGCAGTCCTGTTCTGTGCAGGCCCCTCGGTGAAGGGCATGTGTGGTACCTGTGCCAGTGGCTTGACATTCACCAGACCGCAAACACTGTGGGGGCCCCTCCTGCCAGGCACCAGGGTGGGGGGCGGCAGCCCTGCCCCCCCCCCCCCCAAGCCACACACTGGTGGGGTGTTGCAGGTCCTGCAGCCACTGCAGGTGGGTGTATGTGTTCCAATGCGGTGCTGGCAGGAGCTGCTGAGCTGAACCTAGAAGACTCTCACAATGGTGACCATACGCAGCTGATAGAGCAATGCCACATGCTTGGCTTGTTCAACTCTGGGGGGGGGGGGGGGGAGGTGTCACATGCATAAGCCATGAAGGGGGCTACTAGGCGGTCTAGTGGACCCTGAAGAGGGCGCAATCAGCCAAGTTGCTGCAGGGGATGCAAGTCTTCGAGCCAAGTTGGTGCTGCTGTGCTGCACAATGTCACGTTGTGCACAGCACTTGAGTGCCCTCAAAAGCTGGCGGCACGTGCATGTTGCCGTGCATGCCTGCCGGGATTTGGGCTCCCCAGTCCAGCTCTCACATGCACAGCTGTCAATCAACCCACTGTGCTCACGTGAGTGCCTGCTGTGTGCTCTATGCTGCTGCGTGCAGGCCTTTGCCCCCCCCCCCCCCCCAACTGCTGGTAGCACTGCTGCCCAATTGACTGCACTGGTCTGCAACCACATGATGCAGAAGCTGAAGACAACTAGCAGGGGATGGCTCGAGAGGAGCTGACTGCAGCAAGAAGTGGTGCCTGACGCTGAAGCACTTTGTGTTTCCTCAGAGTTACGGCAGCAGCGGCATGTGTTAGCCGTAGCCTGCAACAACGGCAATCTTGCCAAGGCTGCAAGCCTGCATTAGCCAGGGCGACTTGTTGCTGGGTGTGCTATAGGGTTGTGTTGCACGTACACAATACCAGGTTGTAAGTGTGAGGTTGAATCTGATGGGGGCCAGGATTGTGGAATAGCACTCAGCAACCAAGCAGACTGTCAACCAAGCAGACTGTTGACTTCCTTTGCCTGACCCAACCAGGCGGGGGTTCAAACTGTAGGCCAGCCCTAAGGGTTGGGGGCTCTCGTATGATTTTTTTGAGATCAAAAGTGTCCACGTCCGGCATCCCTGTGGGAGCCTTCTCGTGTATCTGAGAACAGGCTGGTTGGTTGGATGGATGCACCTCGGTCAATCGAACAACCTGGGGGTATGGGACATACAGCCCGTATGGTATTAACCAAAGTGAATAACTGGTTGAGCACAAGGATTGTCGTTCTGTTGCTTACCCAGCTAACACGCACCCTTGCCCGCCACTTTCCACCTGCAAGGGGCCAGCACAGGCGCCGTCCAGCTTGTTATACAATCTTTCAGACTCATATTTTTCTATTTGATCATTGTAGTTGCAGAGCCAACTCATTCTTGGACCTGTCCGGTGTCGGATGTCTTTCTGAAGTTGGGGCATTCTGGTGCATCTCGCTCCCATTTCACTCCGGCTCCAGCAGTCTAATACAGCAATCCAACAATGCACGAGACGGAAGCCTCTTCCCTGCTTCTGGCGCTGCCGGACCCCTGTCTACTAGCAGTGATGCAGTTTTGTGCAGCTGACGACCAGAGGACCCTGTTTAGTGCTGCCAGGGCTCACAGCAGGCTGCACGAGACAGCTGTCCTAGCACTCCCCAGCATTTCAGCCAACCTCAAGGATCAGCAGCAGCTGGACAGTGTGCTGCTGTACCTCAGCAAGCATGGCCATCACAGCAGCATCAACCTCTCAAGCAACAGTCTGGACATGCATCACCTGCCGCCAAACTCTCACCTCAGCAGCCTACAGCTCAGCAACTTCCAGCTGCTGCTGCATCCCGCCGGCAAAGGTCGTCTCAGTGGCTTCCAGGGCGTGCTGAAAGCCCGGCCGCCCCTCAGGAAGCTGCGGCTCACTGACTGCAAGCTGCTTGACGGCGTAGACAGGCTGGCAGCAGCATTGGGGGAGCTACCCAGGCTAGAGCACCTCAGCATCAGCAGGGCTTGCTTCAGCCAAGGGTTCTCAGTCTGGCCAGCCTGCCTCCACATGGCTGTGCTGCAGCAGCTGACACACCTCACCCACCTTGAGCTTGACAGCATCAGGTTGGAGCACCCAGACCAGGCTGTGCCTCCCCTACAGCCCCTGCAGGCCCTGACCAGGCTGGCGCACCTGCGGCTGCATGGGCTTAACCAAGTCAGGCTCACTGCCTGCATGCTGCTAGCTGCATGCAAGCTCACATGCCTGATGCTGTATGGTGTGTCGTTCGAGGCAGATGCCCTGCATGGCAAGCCCATGCTGCAGCATCTGCACCTAGAGCGCTGCAGTATCAACGGCGGGGCGGCACAGCTGCTGCCCCAGCTGCAGCACCTGCAGCAGCTGACACACCTGGCTTTAGAGGACAGCCTGCCAGCTGTGGATGGCGGGAACCCTGTGCCAGCAGCCTACGCAGCCCTGACAGCCAGCAGCAAGCTGCAGCACCTCAGCATCAACGAGTACAGGCTGCCAGCAGGCTTCTGGCAGCTGCTGTTCCCTGCTGGCAGGCTGCTGCCTCAGCTGCAGTCCCTCAGCATCTCCAGTGTGGGGCAGCCAGATGGCAGCTATGCAGATGAGGTGGCCCCTGCAGCAGCAGCAGCAGTAGCAGCGGCAGCAGTAGCAGCAGAGGCGACCCCTGAAGGCAGCGGCCTCACCAGCTGCTGCCCTGGGCTGCAGTCCCTGGACCTGCGCTGCTTGCAGTGCCCCCCAGAGCTGCTGGTCCCACTGCAGGGCCTGAGCGAGCTGCAGACACTGCGCTTGGCCACTGTTGTCGCCCTGTTGGAGGAGGAGTTGCAGGCTGTGTGTCAGCTGACAGGGCTGAGGTTGCTGGAGATCAATACGACTGACACTGCGGGGATGCTGCTGCAGCTCACACAGCTGCAGCAGCTGACGTCGCTGCACTACTACGGGCAGAAGGTTGGTGCTGGCAGGAGGGTGCATCTGGTCGCCCAGGTGGGTTGACACTGAACGCATTCAGTCTGACACAGTGATGGCTCAGTGAACGTGATGTGGTACAGGTTGTGCGGTGTATAAGTGGCTACGACGCACCCGCTTCTGTGCGCTTAGGCATCGTGTGCCACCTATGGCACCCCCAATGGCATTGCACAGTAGGTAGCCCCAAAAGTTAGTAGTCCCACTGTTCTGGACGACTGAAAAGTACTCAAGCCGTCACACACTTATGTGGTGGACTCTCCATATATGCTGTCTCATATGGTGTGCATGGGTTGTGGGCGGTGCTGCAGTGCTGAGGCAACATCTGTTTTGGTTTGCAGTCTGCCAGGCACCCTGTGTGGGGTACATTGCCTAAGCTACTGCTGCCATCATCGCTGCTTCGTGTTGTGTGGCTGTGCAGGGCGGGCCTGGTGATGAGCCTGTGTGGAGCCAGCTGCTGAAGCTCCACCTTGACCACAGCAACGCTGCAGTGGCACAGCAGGTGGCGGCAGCTGTGGCACAACCAGCCGAATGACTGGGGGTCAGTTTGCAGTGGTTGGCTGCGGTGTAGTAATGATTGATCGATTTACTCATTGGCTGGCAGGTGCACCTGAAACATTTGGCAACTGTTGGCGCAGGGTCAGTAGTGCACGTGGTGGGGTTGCGGCGCCTTGGTCGCAGTTGCTGCAGCGTTGTAGTAAGATCGCAGAGGCTGAAGCTGCCGTGTTGTGTGGAGCAGCTGGCAGTTGCATATGTTGTGGAGGGCCTGTTTTTGTTGGCTGCATTGCAGCTATGTGAGGTTGCAACCTGTCAACAACATCACTGGCATGGAACAAGGACGCCAACCCCTAAACCTCAACAAAGCGCTGAGGGCAGCAGGGATGTGCTGCATATGACTCAATTGACAGCGTTTCCGAGTAGACTGTACGTACAGCCTCAGCAGGAACACAGTCCTGTTGCTGCATCATCATTGCAACAACGCATCATGTGCCACAAGCTGCTGGCAGCTCAATACCAGTGTTGCATGAACCTCTACCATGCCCACACGCCTGGCAGGGGCTTGTCACAGACACACCTTGCATGCATGCACACTGTCGGCACTGTGCACACGATGCCATGACTTCAAGTCCCTCTGGTGTGGGTCACTGCTGCTATGCCCGGACACCCTCTCAAGGTGGGACATTGCTGCACCGCCTGTGCAGAGGTCCAGATAAGTGACCACAACAGTGCTACGCAGTCCTTCTCCCAGTATGCTATATGACCTCAGTGGCCAAAAAGCGTGCTACTAGCAGCCTGCCGCAGCTTGTCACGGGCACAGGCCAGTAGACACACATATATGATGTGACAGCAAGGCAGAACAAGGCCAAGACCACAGAATCGACACTAACCTCAGAATACACTGCCCTCAAAATACACTGACACGTGCATGGCCACGTACTGCAAGAAACCAGTTGTGAATCACTGTACCCGATCATGAAAACCACAAACAAAACTGATGCCCATGCGGCGCTTGTGCACCGCATGCGACTCTGGCCAAGCACTTGACGGTGCTTGTGCAGCACAGCGCTGCTTGGGAACATTCTAGAATGGTGTACAACTGCACCAGGACCGCTGGCAGCAGCGCCAGCGGCCCGCAGGAACACAGGCCGAAACACCTAGGCCACACAATACCAAACTGTGAGACCCAGACACGTTGCGCACTTGCAGTCAATCAAAACACAGAGCAAACAAACCAAGGCGCTGCACCAATCACACTGAATGAAGTACAAGTTCCTGCTTCACACACACATCACTGAGAAATACCTCGAGCCATCTTGGAACCATGCCTGCACTGTGCGGCACAATTCACGCAAAGCACCGAGCAGGACACAAACATAAGACAACCAGCCAGCCAGCACCACACCAACACATCCCTTAAATGGCTCGCCTCAACCCCAAACACATCAATCACACTTGGAGGTCAGCACGACCCCGCCGTCGGGCAGGATACGTGAGACCGCCTGCATAAACTTCTTGAAGCGCCTGCTGTTGCAGGGCAGGAAGCTGCCACGGGTGACGCTGCTGCTGCCGGGGGCACCCCCGATGCTGCCTGATGCAGTGCCGCCTGACGTGGTGCCTGCGGCCGCTGCTGCCGCCCTGCCTCCCCTGTACAGCACCATAGGGCTTGCTGCTGTGTGGCCCTCTGGGTAAGTGTAGCCCTCTGGCAGCTGGGTGAAGGTGACTGCAGGACACAACAGGCAAGGGCACAAGGTACAGCAGCAGGACAGCCAGGCAGGCGTTGGGGACATACCGCATTCCAGGAGAGTGCTGTTACGGTAGACGTTCCTGCTATACCTGCCCCGCTGCGGCCTAAGTGAGGTCCGCTGGCGCAGCATCACCCCAGCAAACCGCTTGCCCTGCTGGCCTGACTGGCCTGCTGCAAGCATACTACCCCCAGCACAACACTGCTGCTGCTGTCTGCCAGCCCCTTTCCCTCTCCTGTGCATATCTGCCAGAAACGCCCAGCTCCTGATGTGGCGCTAGAATCCCTTCCACCGTGTCACCCAAACAAAGCCTGTCCCGATCCAACACACCCCCTGCCCCTGCTGCAAGCATACTGTTGCCAGCACAACCAACGGTCGAACCCAACAACACCCCCAGACCCTGCCACAACCCCCACCTGTGCAGGAGAGGCTGCCTGCAGTGCCCTCCAGTGTGTCGCTGCTGCACTCCGGCTTCAACTCCACTGCTGTGTTGGCCGCAGGCATGCGGCTGTACCCCGCCCCCCTGCTCGGCGCTGCACAGAACAGCTGGGGTGTCTTGGCTGGCAGCTTGAGCAGCACCACGCAGCAGGAGGACTGCTGCCCGTTGATTGTCGCCACTGCCTTGGTGTGGCCCAGTGCGCCGGGTTTGCTGCCGTGGCAGACCTCGATGCGCTGGGAGAGGCTGCAGGAGGAGCTGCCGGCCTTGCTGCTGCCCTGGGACTCGCCGGAGGTCGCCTGCACAAGTGTGCAACCTGCAGGAAATAACAACAGCAGAAACAGCAATGACAATTGAGTAGTTGCATGACAGCAACGGCAGGACAGGTCAAGGCAGGACAGCACGAGCAGCGACCCCAGCACATATCAGCAAAAGCCACCAGTAGTTGTGCACCAGCTGCTGTGCAAGCATCACAGGCAGGCAAGGTGCGTAAGAAGTAAAAGCTCTCTGACGCAGCCATCAATCACTGCTGCAGAAGCTGACCTGCTGCCTGAGCTGCTGCTTGGGCTGCTGCTTCAGCTACTGTCGGCTGCGCTGCATGCCCACCTGGTGTTGTGCTGGACCTGGGTCCTGCAAAGGATGACGAGGATGATGATGCTGTGTATGTCCGAGGCCCTGCACGTCCTGCTGCTGCTGCGCCTGCAAAGGGCTGGCCAAAGCCAGGGAAGCCGGGCATCTGAGGCATCTGAGGCATGTCGGGGAAGGGAGCAAAGCCTGGGAGGGGTGCCATAGGCATCAAGGGCCTGAAGGGCTGCAGTGGCTGCAGTGGCTGCAGTGGCTGGAACGGCTGCAGGGGAGGTAGCTGGGATAAGGCTGTGTGTGTGAAGCATGCTGAGGACAGCAGCAGCACCAGCATGCGCGCCCTGGGCTGCATGGTGCTGCTGTGCATGGACTGGCCGCGACTGTTCAAAAATGCTGCTGTGAAGAGGCTCCCTGATGCAGTGAAGCTGGTAAACCAACGATAGCTGTCTCTTGGTGTAGCTCCGCCTGCGCAGCACAAGCAAGGGGGGTGGCTGGGCAACCCACTTGACTGGACTTCCAGCAACATGTTGTACAGCAGCTGGATGGATTACCCGATATCTGCAGACCCAGCTGCTATCCGCCCAACAACCCACAAGAAGGGCCCAACTTACGTTAGACGGGCTGAGGAGTTGTCACAGGTACACGCACCCTACAGGCGTGGCCAGCAGAAAGAAGGCAGGCCCCGTGCAAGTCACTGATGGTGCCTTGCTGTTTGTTGTCGGAACGTCGCTGTATGCTGGGAATGAACGGCCGATAAGGTATAAGGTGGTTGAGATCAGGGACTTCAAACGGAGAAACTGCAGCTAGACTGGCACCCTGTGAGCTAGGAACGCTGCAAGGAGGTATCGGTAATTGGTTGCGCAGTTTGCACAATTCACAGCTTCAAGAGGCAGGGATAGCCCTGAAGTTGAACACGTTCTCGTAAAGAGCATTCTGCACAACAAAACCTCGCCCAGGCTGTAGCCCAATGCCCGATATGCTACTGCTCACGTAAGGAGTGTATGCTGCAACCGTTGCACTTGTGTAATATATAAAATCCAAATTTCCAGTTTCTTGATGTCTGTGGTACAAGGGGGACATTTCCAGTTTCTTGATGCAGCTGTCTGTGGTACAAGGGGGACATTTCCAGTTTCTTGATGTCTGTGGTACAAGGGGGGCATTTCCAGTTTCTTGATGTCTGTGGTACAAGCGCTCCTGAACGAAGTGACTTGGAAGTGGGCTTCGATGACGATCTGGACATGGCATGAACATGGACAAGGCATAGATGCAAAGCAATGCTCAGCGCCCAAAGAGAGAAACACCTGGCTTGCTGCAACTATACAGGCCTTATAAATGAAGTGGGCTCTCCTCAGTCCTGAGTCAGATGATGCAGGAATGACGCATGACGCTGGGGCAGGTGCGAGGACATATGGTGAGCATGCGCTGCTGCTATCTGCAACTACATACCGTGCATTTCGAAAATAAAATTGGATAGTAACACCATATCTGTCCACACCCGCACGGAATCCGCCGAAACTTGCTCGCCATGTCTGCTCTTCTAGCGTGGAGGATGATTGCTCTGTCGGCAGAGCTGCTGCTGCTAGCAACTCACCTCAAGGTCCTGCTGTGCGTTGGCAAACCCTACAGCCCCGACGAACTCTCCAGCAAGCGGTGGACCTACTTCCTGTTTGATGCAGCCAGCCCCTGGAACAGCCTGGCAGCCATTCTGGCAGGCAGTGAGGGCCTGGCCAAGCCTGCAGATGCGGTGGTTTCCATACTGCTGCCCCTGCTGGTCCTGACTGCGCTAGGACATAGCGCCCTGCACCTCTACTACATCGCCACGTGGAACAGACAGCACGCTGGCAACGTCATCAAGATGTCTGCTGTCAAAGACATGCGCAGCAGGTGAGGGACGGATTTTGCACGCAAGACACTGAGATTGGAAGTGTGGTCGTCTGTTGCGGGCCCCCCTGGCAGCCGGCCTCAATAGGCAGCGCAACAATAATGGCATGAGCAGCCTGCAACATGCATCCAATAGGCTGCCTGGAGTGGCCCAGCGTCAATGCATGAATGGGCAATGCAAGGGCAGAACAAGTGGCCCATCGGATTCGCAATGCAAGTGGCAGGATGGGTGGGGATGCCATTTGTGAGTGGGAGCCTCAAGCTTTGAGCGAATCAGCACTGACGTCAGTATGGCAGGCAGTTTGGTACCGTATTATGGCCATGGAAATTACTGTCATAGTAGGTTTGCTCATGCAAGCTGCATCGGTAACACTCCTGTCCCTGTACCTGGTGCTGCTACTGCATTTCTGTACAGGTGGCAGCGCTTCAATGCTACTGAGGTTGTGTGGTTCCTTGTGGGCACCAGCTACGACATCATCACACACGCATCCATTGCGGGCCTGCTGGCACACCAGCTGCTGGCATAAACAGGGCCACTGGTCCTGGACCACAGTGTGACAACGGTCACCGCGGCATGACCAAAGCACAAGCTGCGAGCTCTCTTTCCTTTTCTTCTCTCAGAGTCTCCGAGACTTTGATGCTTTGGCGGCTTGTTTATAGCTGCAAAAGGTGCATGTTAGGCAGGATTCTTTGGACATCATTCTTTACGTAGTACTTGCTATCAGCATGATGCTGATTGTATCATGCTCATGCAAATGTTGTGCAGTCACTGCAGCTGTCGGACTGCTGCATATAGCATATGCTTCCTTCCTTTTGCGTACGCCATATGCATATGCACAGTATGCTCACAACACAATGCCATGAATGATTCATCAGGCATTGCAGCAGGGTGGTTGTACGTTTCATTCGCAACCACAGCCTACTAGGCTGGCAGCCAGCAATGTATGATGCTTGAGTGGACCCACAGTGTGTTAGCAGAGGGATTACTTGTGTGACGTGCATGCCCATGCGCGCAGTTGCTGCACTTGTTGACTGTTGCCACAAAGTTGACCATTGAGCGCCTGCAAGCAGGATGTGTGCCCCTGCCATCAAGCTGGTGGTGCAGTGGCATGCTTGGATATGTCACTGCAGCCCAGCTGCAAAGTTGCACTTTCAATTTGCGCCGTACTCATGAGGGGCTGAATGCGAGAGACCCCGTTCTCATGGTGACATCGGCAGGTTACCGTTGTTGACTTGTGGAATGACTGCTGGCGGTGATCGTGATGTATCCAGGAGCCGTGCCACGCGCCAGTGGTAGTTTGCTTTTTGCTGGGTGTGCAGGCTGGCGCCACTGCACAGCCACGTCAGAGTGGCTGAGGGGTTGCTATACCAAAGTTGTAGTAAGATCGCAGAGGCTGAAGCTGTCGTGTCTGTCAACGAAAAGAAATGGTTGGTGATGCATATACCAAAGTTGTCATTGCCGGCCCTGCAGTGCAGCAGGGATTCTTCTTGTGTGTCTGACGGACTGTCTGCCCACGTTTGCCAAACCACCCCAGTGGGGTGCTGTGGTTGCCAACCAGGCGACCTGGCATGCCTGTCACGGTTGGCAGGACTTGGGGACATTGACTTTGTGATCAGCTGATATACTTGTGCACTGTAATATGAAACTGCCCAACTTGAACAATCAGCAAGGATTGAGCGCGCAACTGCCTGACAACGATCCTGAGGAGTTGCCATCATCGCAATGATGTGTAAAGTCTCCATGATACACCAGCCTGCCAGCTATCACGGTGCGTGCTGGAGAGGACAACACAATTAGGGTTCAGCGTACCATATATCCACCTCCTGTGGTACACTATGACAGTTGCACTTAGCACAGATCCGCTGTTTCGACACAGCATCATTAATGCTGCCCTGCAGCAAATCCACACTATGTTGACCATGAACGGCCACATTGCTGAGGCTGTGAGCACGTTCAGGCTAATCCGCCGCGCAAGTGGCCCCTCATGCTGCTGCCAGCCAGCAATCATCACCACTGCTGCTAGCATCACTCAAACCAGACCACAGTAGACGATCACAATTGCAACGTGCCTGCTGCTGCCCGAAACCGGCAACCCACATCTGACACCCCTGCTCAGTCCCATCTACCACACGCTGGGCGTGGAGCTGCCACAACACACAGCTGCCCAAGAGCACACTCACTCACTCCATCACTCTAGCGCAAATGACAGCCGCCGCCTCCGTCACCCAGCCACGTGCGCACCCACTACTGCTGCTCCCACAACCGCTGCAACCGTTGCTGCCATGTTCCGTGCTGCGGCGTTTCCCTACCGCAAGGCCCACTGCGGGGTGTTTACTGCTCTTGGCTCTTGGGGCTGCGCCATATGTGCACGCGCCTGTCGCTGCTGCTGCTGGCCAGCACTGCTGCTGCATTCACAGCCGCTGGCCCCACTGCCGCGAGGTTCACTGAGGGGCCGCATTTACTGCCCTTCACTGCTCTTGGCTCTTGGGGCTGCGCCAGATGCGCACGCGCCTGTCGCTGCTGCTGCTGGCCAGCACCGCCACTGGCTCCTCTGCGCCCTGCAGGTCCATCAGGCGGGGGGCCCACACCAGCTGGCTGATGGTGCCCTCATGAGCATGGAGCACCTCAACCACCTGCAGCAGAGCAGACAAAGCAACACGTAAGACCAGTTCGGCATGCTTTGCAACGTGCACAACACGCCCTTGGCATAAAAATGTAATGGTGCCCTCGTGTGCATGGAGCATCTGCAGCAACGCTCTTACTACAGTCAACACCACATGCTGCCAAGATCTCCCCCATGGCCAGGACTTCAAGTTGGTTCGAAATCACCCCCCCCCCCCCCCACCAAATCCCCCTCTGAGGGGGTGGGGGGTCGGAGTGGGGTGGGGGGGAGGGTCCCCCCCCTGTGCCTGGTGTGCCAATGCATAGCACCGGTGCAGTACATGATGCCACCTTAGAGCCAGGAGAAGAGACCCATGAAGAACTCCGTGTCTCCGTGCACACAGGCACAACACATGGTCCCGCCAGCGCACCTGTCCGGTTTTGCCGTCAATGAAGTGTATGTGCTCCCCCAGTGATGCTGCGACGGTGCCGTCAGGCCCCCAGGCCATCTGCGCATGGTCAGCACACCCGGATTACCCCCTCACCCCCCCCCCCCCACACCCCACACGGCCCGCCGGTGCACGCAGCGAATCACGTGCCACCCCCACCTGTCCGGTTTTGCCGTCAATGAAGTGTATGTGCTCCCCGAGTGATGCTGCAATGGTGCCGTCAGGCCCCCAGGCCATCTGCTCAAACACCTTGCCCGAGGGCAGCGGCAGGTCAACCTTCAGCAACTCCTTCGGGTCCTCCTGGGGTGGTGGAAGAGGGGGGGGGGGGGGGGGCACACGACAGCAGCAGTAGTTGCAGCAAGCAGTAGTAGCAGCAGTGAGCATGCCAGGGTCGCATCCACGTTGACGCTGTGCAAGAAAACTTGCAGCAAGCAAGACTTCGTCCTGAACTGTGGTGTCAGAGCGTCCATAAGTACGGGGCCCACTCCGGCACATCAGGGTGCTGAAAAGTGGGATGAACTTTCCCTTCAATGCAACCCAGGCAGTTTGTGCGGCCCCTGCTACCCACAAACTCACAACGAAGGCATCACACAAGCACTCAGCATGTAAGAGTGCCACCCTCTGCTGCTGGTGCAGGCCATTGTCCGCCCTGTGGCGCTGAAGCGGGGTACAGGGTAGGCCGAGAGCAATATCTAGGTCAATATCTAGGTCGAGCTCAAGGGCTCACCCCCCACCCCGAGCTCAGTGTGTATGACACTCAAGCTCAGTGTCCCACACCCACCAACACACGTCTTGCACCCACCAACACACCCCCACCCACCTGCAGGTGGTAGCGCACTGCTGTGTTCCATATGCGCAGTGTGCCGTCCTTGCTGGCAGTCACGGCACGACCACCGTCAGGAGAGAACGCCGCACACATCACCTGTGGGGGGGGGGGGGGGCAGCAGCAGGAGTACCAGGACAGCAGCAGCAGCAGCAGCAGCAGGAAATCGGCGCTGAGCAGGGACATCAGCGCTGATGATCAGGGCTGCTGTGTGGCAGCGAGCATGTGTCAACCTGTAGCACCCCATCCAGCCATTGTACCTAGCTGTGTCGGAGCAGCGGGTGGCAGGCGGGGCATATTAGCCTTCCTCATGCAGCGCACATGTCCATAGCTGTACCTGGCAACCCCCTGACAGCATGCACTGACGGCAACAACCATCCACAAACCCTTGAGTGCTCCTCAAGCGAGTGTCCTGGTCAGATTGTGGTTGGCAAACAGGTGCCTAACCCCCAGCACACCTCACCCCCCCCCCCCCCCCCCCCCCCCCCTCACCCCCACTCCCTCACCTGGCTCTTGTGTCCCTTGAGGTCCATCACCTTCTTGCAGCCACTGTAGCCGGTGCGACCCCAACACACCTCCCACACCTGACGGGGACAGGAACGCCAAACAGCAGTCAAACAGCAGCAGCAGCAGCAGCAGGCGATACAAGCAGCAGCAGCAGCAGCAGCAGCATTGAAACGTGTCGGGCGTACGTGTCGGGCGCAGGCCATGGCAGCGCCCCTGCACGCGCTTCACCCCCCCCCCCCCGGGTGAGTTGTGGGTACGTCTGCAAATACATGCAGACGCCCCCACTGGGCACCCCCCCACCCCACCCCCCCCAACGCGCTGTCCGGGTGTCTGCGGGTACACGCTGGCACACACACTGCAGGTGGATCAAGTCCAGTGGACCCTTTTTGACCCCCCCCCCCCCCCGCCCTCCCGCCCTGCATGCACGTCTGAAAATACAGATTTGACACACATCAGACACACCAGTATGCGCCACACTTCACCTTGACCCCTCCCCCAAACCCCGCCGTGCCAATGCCCCCACCCACCTTGACCTCTGCAGTGAACGAGGGCACCGCAATGAAGCGCCCGTCCCCTGAGACAGCCAGGCCGTGGTTCTGGAAGCTGTTTGGTGCAAACTCTGCCAGCTGGGCGCCGCTGGCCAGTCCAAACACACGACCCTCCTTCTTCTGGGACAGCAGCACCGCACACCACCACCTGGGGGGGGGGGGGGAGGAGGGAGGGAAGGGGGAGGTGACCGTGTTTATCATCAGGGCATGCACGCATGTCAACGTAGAGGTGGATATGGATGTGCATTATGTTAAAGGGGAGAGAGAAGCCCCAGCCTAGCATGGCTGCCCGTGCGCCTGTATCTAGTGTTTGAGCATGACTGCAATACTTGGCTCATATCACACCTGCGCTGACAATGATACAGGTAACCCCCCCTCCCCCGCTGCCAACATGGCACCGCCATCTTCTCCCCCCCACCCTCCCCACAACTACACCGCTCCTTCATGCCAGACCTATGCCACCAGATACCGCAAGTGATTGACTCCCGCCCCTGCCCCAGCCCCCACCTGTTGCTTGTCCAGTGCCTGTGCCTGTGGTGCCGGCACCACCACCATGCCCAGCAGCTGCTCGTTGCCCAGCACGCCCCCCTTCTCCCAGTCAGACTCCCAGCTGATGACACCAGCCTTGGCGCCCTTGTGGGGGGACAGCTGAGCCAGACGCAGGTCGGGGTAACCTGGGTACATGGAAGGGGGGGGGGGTGAGCATGGGGTCGGTTGTGCGTGGGATAGGGTGAGGGTATGGCGTGATAGGGTGTGGCGGGGGCAGATGGGGACTGCCCCACACGGAAGTACGGGTAACCCGAGGGCGGGGGGGGGGGGGGGGGGGGGGAGAGGTGACAATGACATAGAGCAACAAGAAACAGCAATAGCATAAGCTCAGTGCCACCACCACACTGTGCCTGTCTGAACACCACGACCTACATCACCTTTCTTCAAACCAGTTGCAAGGCTGAGCTATCAACTCAGGAAACCCACATGGCCATCACTGCCACAAGCTCTCTTGACGTTGCCACAGCACGAAGATTCAGCCCTCCCTCATCTCACCCCACCAGGCTTTTCCTGTCGTTTGCTAAAGCCCACCAACAACACTCAGAAGCTCTGAAACTCCCCGCTTGTGGACCCCCTTCCACCCACCCACGTATGGACCCCCCCCCCCCCCCCCCCGCCGCGGGGCATGTGCTGACTCCCCCCCCCCCCCCCCCCCCCCCCCCCCCCCCCGCCGACTCCCCCCCCCCCTCTCACCCCTCAGTGCCACCACCAAGCTTTGTCCATCGTTGCCAAAGCCCACCCCGAGTGGTGTGTTGCGCAGCTCATGGTGCTTGAAGCCGGGCTCCTTGCCAGGGCTGAGCCGGCCCATGTCAAACAGCCCACCCCCAGGCTTTACCCCTCGTTTGTTATTGCCCACCACCAGCTCTTGAAAGCTGTAAAACTCACTTCAAAGTCCCCCCCCCCACACACACAGTGGCCCCTCTATCAGTCTCGATTCCAATTCTTGACAGTCGTCAGTTCAGTGAAGCAGCGACCTCGCCCTCTCCGGACCGGAGGACAGCCCTGTAGACTGTCGTAAGCGCAAGAGCACCACCCAGGTGAACGCCCTCCTTTTTGTCTCACGCTAACGACAGCTTTGATGCAGGGATCGCCCTGGTTTTCCGTGCTAGCGTCATTGTTTGACTATCCTTGTCGGATGATTGCTAGCCAGCATGCATGTGCACGCATGCAGTCTCTCTGTCGACACACACCCAACCCCTGAGTGCCACCATCAGGCTGTGTCCATCGTTGCCGCAGCCTACCCCCAGCCCTCGCAAGCTCCAAAAACCTCACTATTTTTAGACACCCGCTCCCCATATGTACCCCCACTCTCACCCCTGAGTGCCACCACCAGGCTGTGCCCATCATTGCCAAAGCCCACCCCCAGCGGTGTGTTGCGCAGCTCGTGGTGTTTGAAGCCGGGCTCCTTGCCAGGGCTGAGCCGCCCCAGGTCAAACAGCCGCAGGTGCATGTCGTCACACGCAGAAGCAAGCAGGCGCCCGTCGGGGCTCCAGGCAATGCCATTGATGGCGTCACCATGACCCTGGGGAGCAATGGCAAGTGGGGGGGGGGGGGGGGAGCATGGCTAAAGGACACACGTGCATCCTCATGACAGGGGGTGATGTGAGTGGGGTGTCAAGTCCTTCAGGCAACTGTGGCTGGGGCTGCTGCGGCTGGCTCAGATACTGCATGGTGCGTCCTGTGCTGACCGTTCCACACAAAAGAAGCGTGCGGAGGCGTGCTGTGCTGTGCTGTTCTGTGGTGTTTCCTGCTGCTCACCCGTAGTGTGTTGATGAACAATGCGTGGTGTGCCGCCATGTCCTCCTTGGTGACAGCACTGCAGGGCACAGCACAGCACAGCACGCAGCACAGCGCAGGAGAGCAGAACACATCAGTCTTTGGGCCTGGCTTGTGGTGGCCGTGACGCTGGCGACATCTGCTGCTGACAATGACACAACATGCTGGTGACAGCTCTGCTTACACAGGTGCCCATCAATACAGAGACTGAAGCCTTTCATCAGCACGAGTCAGCAAGCATGCTTCGCTCAAAAGGGTACGCAAGCTTCACATGCTGAACGTTCTTGGATGCCGTGGCTGTGCCAGGACTGGCCGCCAGTGCTGGCTTGTGGTGGCCGCGACGCTGGCGACATCTGCTGCTGACTTTGACACATTATGCCAGTGGCAGCTCTGCTTGTACAGGCCGCCCTTTGCCATTGCTAGTATGATCAAAACAGGGACTAGAGCCTTCCCCAGCACTAGCCAGCAAGCATACTATACTGTGCTCAAAGCGGTAAGCAGCCTGTATAGGCTGGTTTGTGTCAGATGTGGCTGGGCCAGGACTGGCCACAGGCAGAGGCAGGCAGCTCTGCACACACAAAGCCGCCCACATCTCCCACACTGTGCTGAAACTAGGCGCCTCTGTTGCTATGTACATGCAGTGCTACCGTTGCACACATCCATGTAACATATCCGGGCACTACGTGTATGTGTGTACTGCTGTCAATCAGGCTATACCTGGTGCCCCCTGGCACGAGGCGTCGCTGCTCGCTGCTCGTGCAAAAACCTGCTGCTGGACAACTGCCCAGAGTGTAGCTGGCTGCAGCAGAGCTCCTGTTGATGCTGCTGTCGAGCTCTTACCCCGCAAGCCGTGACCCCATTCTTATCCATCCGTCCACTCATATCTCCCCCACTCATGCCTCCAATTTTGAATATCGATGCCCAGCATCCGCATTAAAGCATGGGTCCCGCTCACCTCTTCTTTGCATTCTTGCTCTGCTTTATGAGCTCCTTGAGGTTTGGCTGCTTGCTGCCACCCTTGTGCTGCTGCTGCGTGTGTGCTGCTGCCTCCTGCTGCTGCGGTACCGCCTTCCCTTTGGTAGGCTGGGGGCAGCTGACCTGCAGGACAGGCAGAGGGGACATGCAGGGCGTGCAGCGCAGCAGGGTAAGAGGAGTAACAGTTTACCATGTTGGGTCTATCAGCAGCGCCCAGCAGTGAAAGTACCTACTTGTACCCCCCCCCCCTCCCAATCTCCAGTGACCCTGGTGAGACAGCAGGTGACCCTCAAGGCTGCGGCTATGCTGTTACGCTCAGCGCGTTGTGCCTTCTACGTGGTCTGTGTTGCGACAGACACACAACACGGGAGCCACATAACTTGACAGCTAGCTGACGTGATCCCCCATGAGAATCTGGCTCCCTTGTGGGTTGCTCAGCTTTTGCTGAGCCAATTACTGTGACTGTGACGGTAAGAAGGGCTGATGCTGTGCATGTGTGCTGGCTGTGTGTGCTGCTGCATAGAGGTTGCAAGGAGAAAGAGGTCCTGCTGGTGCAAGCTGCTGCTACTGCTGGTGCTGACGTTTCATCAATATTGAGGTCATTCCTGCATGGTACCACTGACCATGTTGTGCCATATGAACACCGCCTGGCAGCCCGCATACGGTGTATATGATTGTGCTGCTAGTGCTTTCGCCTATGCTCATACAGGGCACTTGCCAGGGCCATGATCAGCCTGCAGCTGCCTCCGACAAAGAAACCACCCTCCTCTGCAGAACCCACCTGCTAGACAGCACGCCAGCAACTGCCCTGACAACCAGCCATGCCACATACAGCACCACAGCTCCGATACTGAGGCCTGCAAGGATGTTGACAACGACGATCAGCTGTGAATAGTTCGACTGGAGGTGGGCCAACGGCAGTTACAGCAGTTTGGATCTGTTGTGGCAGCAAGCAAAGACAGCAACGCACCAAAGGCTCCCAAGATGGCCTGTGTGCCTACAGAAACGCCTTCCGTTGCCATGAAGCAACACTGCCTAGTCCGAAGGGACTCTGCGGCTCAAGTCAAGTCACGGGATCACTGGATCGTTTGTCTCGTAATCAATGCAAGTCTATGAAGAGGATTGCAGGGTGCTATCGGGGGAACTTGACTGTTTCAGAGTCCATTTGTGTCCGTTCTTGAGGTTTACGCCAGTCAAATCTACCTGTCAGTGACAGCCAACTGGCACCCAGGTGCACAAAGATGAGAAAGCTGAATTCCCTCTCAAGTTGTCTTGTCAGATCAGACATTTATACGACTCGACATACCACTGTACAACAGGTGGTCCCACACAGAGATGCCTCTCCCCACATGCATGTGGAGTGTACACCCCCCCCCCCCCCTCCTCCGCGTTTCCGGCTGCCGGTATGGTCTTTATGGTGACAGTAGAACTCAGGGCGTGCTGTACAGCAGCCTTCACTTACAAATGCGTTCCTTAACCGTTGTATCCCAGTACACCTCAAACCGACGCACAGCCCCTCGTCAACATGGTGTTGACTGGCAACACCATGCTCACTAAGCACTTTAGCCTGCATGCGTTCCAGAGCACTCACAGTACAGTCACGGCAAAGACAGTAGCTTTGCTGACCCTGGCGCATGACAGACTGCCTGCATGCGTTTGAATAAAAAATAAGCGCAACAGCAGAGCTGCATACACACAAGAGACCGTATCTGGTGGTGGCACCACCATCAGCACACACAGAGCATACGAAACACTGAGCCATGGCCTTGCAGGACATGCAATTTTTTGGTGGTGGGGTGGGTCCATGACCTGCAGTGCATGCGTTCATGGCCTGCAGTGCATGCATTCATGGCCTGCAGTTGATGCGTTTGCAGCCTCTTTCAGGATCCAAGCAGACAAATGTGGGTGAAAGACACCCACAGCCAGCCCCATAACCTCGGCAGACATGCAGAAGCGACAAGCAGCATAGCAACCAACCACGAACACTTCAAGCGGCATGCAGCACAGGCTGCAGCTCATTGACTGGGGGGCACAATGACTAAGCAAAGCACAGCACAGCGCGATGCCTGATTGCGTGCTCTGCACTTCACATATACCATTCCAAAAAGCCCATGCAACACCATATGACACCTGCACAAACCATCTCACACCCTGCCTGCGCCTCGCTGTCGCGCTGCTGCAGCCCAGCCAAAGCCCATCCCAAATTCCTGATGCCAGCACTCACACCATCCTTCAACCATCATCCATCCCATCCATCCACATATTCATCCACCCATGAAACTGACAAACCAGCTAACCCTCATCCACCCATAAAACTGACAAATCAGCCAGCCCTTAGGCTCATCTGGCCCAGATACCCTCCAAGCCTGTGCCGCACTGCCATGCTGCTGGAGTGTCACACTGAGGATGGCATCCTCACTGCAATGGCAGCAACAGCGCCTTGATTCCCTGGCCAGCCAGCCAACCACCGTCCAGCACCCTGCTGCCGACTGTTTGCTGCTCATCATCCCGCCCAGACGTCCTCCAGGTAGCAAACACCCAGCAGATAGGGGCATGCCACCCACCCAGCCAGCCAGCATGCGTGCCCTCCTGGCCTGTCAGCACACCCTGCCCTAACAACCAGCAAGCAGCCACCAGGCCAGCCCTCGTGCCTGCCTGCCAGCCAGCCAGCCAGCCAGCGTGCCCTCCTGGCCTCTCAGCTCATCCTGCCGATACGTCCAACACGCAGCAACGAGCCAGCCAGCCAGCCAGCCCGCGTGCCTGCCCTGCCAGCTAGCCCTCCTGGCCTGTCAGCTCATCCTGACCAGACGTCAAACACGCAGCAGCCAGCCAGCCCTCCAGCGCCCTCCCGCCAATCGACCAATCGTGTGCTGCTCATCCTGCCCATACGTCCTCCAGGTACCAAACACGCAGCAGATAGCGGCAAGTGGCAGCCAGCCAGCCAGGCAGCGTGCCTGCCTGCGTGCCATGGCAGCCAGCCAGCCCTCCAGCGCCCTGCTGCGCTGCTCATCCTGCCCAGACGTCCAAGCATAGCAGCCAGCCAGCCAGCCAGCCCACGTGCCTGCCTGCCCTGCCAGCTAGCCCTCCAGCGCCCTGCTGCATCAGCTGCTCATCCTGCCCATACGTCCTCCAGGTACCTGTTGCTCTCCAGCAGGCCACCCATCCAGCTCTCTGCTGCAGCGTCGCTGCGGCCACCAAAGGTGCGCGCAATGTCCTTGAACGCAGCACGCACATCAGGGGCCTGCGGCACGCACACACAATTTGCAAGCGTCAGCAGGATTGCGACGGCTTGATGCAAGCTCAGCGGCTTACACACATACAGACGCACACCTTGCCATCATGACATGCACATGCTGGATGCGTCACATGTGTGTTGACGCATCCAGCAGTACATGTAACCATGTACATGCCAACAAGCAGCACACCAGGTGTCTGTTGACAAAATCCTTGTCTTGTGCAATGTTGTCAAACATCATCAAAGCAATGGAGGAGATGTATTCGTGCTGCTGTTGCTGCCGCATGGTCTGCTGTGCTGCTGCTGCTGATGTGGGGTTGTGTGCGGTCGAGGCACAATTATGTTCCCCAGGGCTCACCATGCGGCGCGCGTCTCCGCAGATGTAGACTACTGCCCCCGCCTCAAACAGCGGCCACAGCTTGGCACCATTGGCCTGGATCAGGTCCTGGACATATACCTGTAGCCACAGACGTAGGGATGGGGTGGAGGGTGGGTGGAGGAGGGGGGCGTCAGTTCACGGCAGTACAGAGGCATCAGAAGGGGGGCGTGTTTGACAACAACAGAGAAGCATCAGAACCATGGGTCTGGATCAGGTCCTGAACATACACCTGTGAACACCGGGGTGGATGGGTGCAGGAGGCAAGGGTATATTCACCGCACCAGTGAGAGACAAGAAGCGCAGAATCTGTGGGTATTGAGCACACCGTATTCATTCACTCCGACCACTCTGTCACCACCAAAGAGCAACCCGTACATGCAACACAGCTCTACAACTGCAACACACCGACTCACCCCCCCCCCCCCCCCCCGGGGATTTCTCCAAGCCCTGCGGCCCGCCTGTGCATACCTTGCTTGGCCCGTCCCTGCTGAATGCCACGTGCAGCTGGCTCAGCACTCCATGCTTCTCATACTGCTGCAGCTCATCAGCATAGATGAAGTCGTCCTTGGAGCTGCACAGCACAGCACGGCACATGACATCGGCCACACACCACATGTGTTGTACATTTGCGCTGCACTGCAAAGTGCGATATAACATGCAATCCAAGGGGTCCCCGGGGTCCCAAACCGTGCTGTACAGGAGCCTCCAGATAGTATCTGTGCAGTGTACAGGCTGTGCTTGCATTGTATCCAGATCGATCTCTAGAGTACAGGTCATGATCAGCCCTAAGGCATAGCACGACAAGAAGGAGCCGGACAGCACAACAGATGCGGCATTACGCAGCACCAGTGTCAGTCTTCCATTGAAACGGAACCGGCTCACTTGCGGCAGCCGAAGAACAGCACCCCAGGGCCCAGCTGTGCCCCCTTGGCCTGCAGGGCAGCACGCTCCTGCAGGAAGCCCATCATGGGCGCAACGCCAGTGCCTGCAAACAAGTGTGAGGCAGCAGCAGCAGCAGCAACCGTTGTGACAGCAGGATTTCCAGCTGTACTTTATGTACCGTACCGTACAACTCAGTACTTTGCTGTGCTGTACTGTACTGCACTGTACTGCACTGTACTGGCAGTACAGTGACTGTATTGTGCTGTACTGCAGCACTGCATGCTGCTGCTCACCTGGTCCTACCATAATGACTGGCCAGTGCTGAGGATGGGACTCTGTTGGCCCCATTACACTGCATCTCACTGTGCTCTGCTACACTGCACTGTACTGCAGCACTGCATCAGTGTATGCTGCTGCTCACCTGGTCCCACCATGATGACCGGCACTGCTGGTCGTCAGGCAGCTTGAAGTTGCCAGACAGGGGGCGCACACGACCCAGCAGCACACCACCCACTGCCTTGGAACCAATGGTGGCGGAGGCAGCGCCCTTGTGCACACGGCCTGGAGGGGGGGGGGGGGAGCAGGGCAACGAGCAGGACACAGCCAGCAAGATATGTTTAGGGACAAGCGTGTTGAGCGAGAGGGCTGCAGCTGTCTACTGGGCTGCAACTGCCTTGGAACCAATGGTGGCGGAGGCAGCACCCTTGTGCACACGGCCTGCAATGGGAGGGAGGGGGGCAAGGCAGGACGAGCAGGACACAGCCGGCAAGATATGTTTAGGGACAAGCGTGTTGAGCGAGAGGGCTGCAACCGTCCACTGGCTTGGAATCAATGGTGGCGGAGGCGGCGCCCGTGTGCACACGGCCTGATGAGACGGAGGGGGGCGGGACAGCAGGGCAGGATGCGCGGGGCATACAACAAGGGGGGGGGGGGGGTGGGGGGACGCGCAGTAGGTCTTGTGTCATCTAATAAGCACTCATTAGCGCACCAGTAGCTACCAAAGCAAAAGTTTGACTCATTTGTTTGTTTATTTTTTTTGTGTATATTTCTTTATTGCATGAGTCAGAGGGAGGGAACAGCGCAGTAAGGGACAGGGTTGCGCAACTGTCTATTGGCTGGGAACCAAAGGTGGCGGAGGCAGCACCCTTGGGCACACGGCCTGCAATGGGAGGGGGGGGGGGGGAGAGGGGCACACCGCAATGCGTTGGGTTGAGAGACACAGGGTGCGCAAATGTCATGAGCAGTACAAGGATTGCAACCCTAACAGACATTGTTGTTACTATGACTGCACTGTGTGTTTTCATCCTGCGTCCCCCGCACCTGTAGGGCTTGTGTACATGACCTTGCCTACTGTGATGCTGCAGGTGCCTGGACGACCCAGGGGGGAGCTGCTGATGGAGTAGTACCTGCAGCAGCAGCAGCAGCAGTGCACAACCCGCTTTCAGTCGCTGTCCAAATATGGGTGAAGTCAGCTGGCCGGGAACTTCCAGCGGCGCAAGACAGCCTCAGCCCCAGCCTCCTGACTACTCAACCAATGTCAAGCCAGTGAGGTCACCGACACTGCATCCTTGACCTGAGAGACTGGGGGCGGCCAGTCATCGGCCCTGTGGCCACGCTCATGAGCCTTTACTCGCTGGCTAGTGCCGAGTGGGACTATGTTTCCGATATCTGCACTGTACGGGACTGAACAAAAGGCAGCAAGGTCACCTGCCAGGCAGTGCCGAGAGCTGGTGCCTCTCAGAGCCAAGACAGTGCAGGCCTGGGCTATGGCTGCAGGCTGCATGCTGTGGTGTGCTGTGCTGGCCTCACCTTGGTCCCAGCCTTGGCAGCATGTTGGCCAGGCTCTGCAGGTCCACAGGCACAGACCTGAACGCACACAGCAGCTCAATCAGGGTCAGGCGCTTGGAACCAACCTACACAGCACAGCACGGCATGGCATGACAGGGGACGCAGGGCAGCAGGAGGGCAGAACAGCAGGGTGTCGACAGCAATCCAGCTGATCATCAGCTGCCCCATTGTTGCACACCGAGTGGTGATGTGTAGCCAAGCACTACTGTACCTATCAAGACCAACTGCCCACTGTTATGCAAAAAGGAAGCTGGTCTCTACCAACGCCTCATATTCATAGTGTGGAGAGTACCGCCAGGCAGTGAAAGTGTTGCCTTGTAACATCCTTCCGTGCCGAAATTCTGCTGCCCACGCAGCCCCCCCTCCTGCCTCCCCAACAACAAACACACACTCACTCACGCCCCCCCCCCCTCCTGCCCCCCCCCCCCCCCCACACACACACACAAAAAACAACACACACTCACCCCCCCCCCCCCTCGCCCCCTCTCACCTGGTGCCTTGTATCCCTCCTCTGTGGCTGCTGCACCGTTCCATCCAAAAACAGCAACCTTGTGTGGCCCTAAAACTGGCTACTACAACATGCCTTCTACAGTTTAAGCAACAACGTGCCTTCTACAGCTTACGCCCCCCCCCTTCACGCCCCCCCCCCCCCACCTGTGCCTTGTACCCCTCCTCTGTGGCCATGTCCCTGAGCTTTGCAGCCTCAGGGGGACAGGGACAGGAATCAGCCAGCGCAGCAACTGTTGGTGGAGGAAAAGGGGGCGGGCGAGCGGCAGTGACACCGGGGGGGGGGGGGGGGGGAGTCAGATGACAGCTTGGAGAAATGGCAAACTGCCAAGAATGATCACTGCTTTCGCATGGTGACAGACGCAAAGGGGTTGTGTTGATCTGTGTATGCTCTATGGCTGTGCACAGCCACATGTTCTATGGCTGTGCACAGCCACGGAGTGCAATTCACCACGCCTTTCCACAACATCCACACACCTACTCTCCCCAAACACACCTGTCCTCTTGCTGGCACTGCCGCCAGGTCCACCAGCCATGTGAGCACCATCTTGCTGTTCACAGTGATGGTCAGCTTCTGTCCACCACCCATGGTGCGCGCTGAACCAGTGCTGTCGTCACGGTTAGTCACCCACGACACACGCTCACTGCCTGTGGGGCAGCAGCAGCAGCAGCAGCAGCAGCAGCAGCAGCGGTGTTAGCAGGGATAAGAAGGTAAGAATAGGTGGGGGCGAGGGAGAAGGGAGGCCGGCAGGGTGAATGTTGTGACAGGAGAGCACTTGGCTCTCAAATGTGATAAGGTGTAACGAGAAGTGACACTGACGCGAACCCAGTGATTTACATGGCACGGTTGGTCAAACATGACACACGGTCGCTGCCGGCTGCCTATCGGCAACACATGGAACACAGGAAAGGGAAGAGTGGAGGAAGCCTGCGATAGACACGCAGGCAACTCTAAATTATAAAATAAATAAATACAAATAATATATATTATTATTATTATTTATTTATTTATTTATTTTTCAACTCCCCTACTGACCTGTGGGCCCCAGCAGTCCCAGCGCTGCGTCCACCAGTGTGCTGTCATTGTTGCAGTACACCTCCAGGTGCTCACCCCCCCCCCCCCACACACAAACTGAACCTCCACATCTTCAACCATCCATGTCACAAACAAATCAGCACATACGCAAGCCACGCAAGCCATTGCCTGCACCGGTGCAAAAGCCCCACAAGTAAACCACACGCATCCACCCCTCTTTTGCGCCCCCCACCCTCTCACCATTGAGTCCCAGCAGTCCCAGTGCTGCATCCACCAGCGCCCCGTCGTTGTTCCCGTACACCTCCAGGTGCTCACCAGCCCCCCCCCCCCCCCCCCCCCCCCCCCCCCGAAAACACACGCATACACACTATGACAGCCTGTATGCCACACATCACCAGGTACATCTAGGCGCATCCTGCCCCTGCACCCCCCTCTTTCTAGTGTGAGGGAGACCCTGCACCCCAGCTCCCTACCCCCCCACCTGTGAGTCCCAGCAGTCCCAGAGCCGCGTCCACCAGCGCCCCATCGTTGTTGCCGTACACCTCCAGGTGCTCACCAGCCCCCCCCCCCCCCCCCCCCCCATTTCAGCACCCACATCCGCAACCATTCACGCCACACAACACTCAGGCTTACACAAGCCATCAAGAACGCTATACGCCTGCTGTACCCCGCACGACCCCCCCCCCCGATGCCCTGTCCCCCCTTTCACCTGTCATTCCCAGCAGTCCCAGTGCTGCGTCCACCAGCGCCCCGTCGTTGTTCCCGTACACCTCCAGGTGCTCACCAGAACCCCCCCCCCCCCACACACACACCCAAACGCACTTGAAAGTCTGTCAACTGTCAAACACCACCTAAACACAACCTGCACTCTGGACTCCCCCCCCCCCCCCCCGCCGTCACCAAAACCCGTCGAGAGCGACGAAAACCCTGAACCCTACCCACACCCACCTGTCATTCCTAGTAGGCTCAGTGCTGCGTCCACCAGCGCCCCATCGTTGTTCCCGTACACCTCCAGGTGCTCACCAGCCCTGTAGTGGCCCGCAGGCCCTGCTGGCAGCTGCAGTGTGACGTGGCGGGTGCTGCGGTCACTGCCGGACCCTGGAGCTCCCTGCTCTCAAGGACCTGGGGCAGCAGGGGGGGGGGGGTAAAATGCAGAATTATTGGCTGTGCAGTAAGTTGAAACATGAGACAGGGGATATTAAGGGAAGGGGCACCGGTAGAGTGGGCCTGAGAGGAAACAGAAGGATATTGAGAAATTGCACCCCGCAACGTGACGCATGCAAACCCTCAAGCCATGCAGTGTGACGTGGCGGGTGCTGCGGTCACTGCCAGGACCCTGGAGCTCCCTGCTCTCAAGAACCTGGGGCGTTTGGGGAGGGGGGGAGAGGGGGGGGGGGGGCAAATGTGCAAACACGACTTTTAGCTATATCAACATAGCAAAACCCCTTCAATTAGCAACAGAAACACTTGTGGAGGGAGGGGTGTAGTAGCTCCAAGGCTATGGATGGGTGAAAAGAGGAGGATCCCTCCAACCAGCCATTGGGGTTGGGAGCTTGGGTCCGACGTGGCGGGTGCTGCGGTCACTGCCGGGGCCCTGGAGCTCCCTGCTCAGGTTCGGGGGGGGGGGGGGGGGGGGGGGGGGGGCAAATGTGTGTTTTCTGATCAACACGGCAGCACCATGCACAATAACACAACCACAACACCACACGCGCACACTCACCAGTGCGGCATGCATTGATCCAAGACAGAATGCATGCATGTATTATAGTGCATGCTGTTACCCTCTTCCATCCACGCACCTTGAGCAGTGTTGCCCCGTCAGGGTTGTTAGCCTTGAGTGCCGCCACTGCCTGCTCCAGGGTGACAGCAGCGCTGCCCTCACCTTCCTTCAACAGCTGAAGCTGCAGACGCATGGGGCTCTCTGACACACCACCTGCAGCACAAAGCAAGCAACGATACAAAGTGAGAAAAGACAAGCATCAATGGCCTCCTGCAGTCAAGCCTGAATGCTGCCTGCGCAACAAATGTGCCAGCGCGTAGCAAAACATGGACAGTACCGAGCACAACATGGCAAAGCATCACATCTACTCACCCCACCTCCCCACCCATCTTACACCCACCTCCTGCACTGAAGCCTGCAGGTGGCTGCAGGAAGGAGTGAGCCAGCATCAAGCACAACACACCCACAGTTCACACCCCACCTCCCATTTTCAAAGCCACACCACAACCCCTCCCTCGCTGCCTTGCTCAGCAAAGCCCCCCCCCCCTTCAAGCCACCCTCCCCCCTCCCTCCCCACCTGCACTGAACCCTGCAGTGGCTGCAGGAAGAAGTGTGCCAGCAGGCTGCGCACCACCTCAGCCCTCCAGGAGTCAAAGGCGTCAGACCACTCGTTGCCATCTACATCACACGACTGAAGCGCCAACACCTGCAGGGCGGGGGGGGGGGGGAGGTTGAGCAAGACGCAGGCAGGGGGGAGTGGGTGCAGCAGGCGCAGGGGCATGGGGCGGCTGGGGCGGTGGAGTTGGGCCGAACGTACAGATTTAGCAACTCAGTATGTTCGAAGATGATGTATGGCATGGTGGGTGGCACACAGATGGTCAACCCATAACCAATCAAGATCACGTGTCGCCTGTACCTGTGTTGCCCCTGCCCCCTTGAGCTGCACGTCCATTCTCTTGGGGAGGCCTGGAAGGTCTGCTTCCACTGACTGTTGCCAACACCAACACAGCATAGCTCACACCAGACAGGGAACCTGTGATGCACGCAGCAGCAGCAGCAGCAGCAGCAGCAGTATGATGTGGAAAACACGACTTTCGTTGCTGCACAATTATAGCTGCTGCTACCACAAAAACACCGCATAGCGCGCACCAAGCAACGACTGCAAACAAAGTGCCATTTAAACACGCCCCCCCCCCCCCCCCCCACCATACCACCCGCCCATCATGAATACATTGCGCCCCCATCACAAACTCAGTGTCGGCCACCCTCCCAAACCACCGCGACACAACCACCCACTCACCCTCCTGGTGCTCCTCCAGCCACAATCGCTGGGGCTGCACACAGAAACAGAGTGTGCTTTCAACGTGCCCCCCCCCCCCAAAAACACATACAAACAACATCTGATACCACCACATCACCTACTCAGCATCAAATGGTTGTTCCCACCCCCCTTGGACACCCACCGCACCTTCCTCAACTTCCCAGCCCATCACCCACACCCCCCCCACACACACCCCCACCCCCGCCCCCCCTCACCCTCCTGCTGCTCCTCCAGCCACTTTGCGAAGGCGGTCGCGTTGTCGGGTGTGTGCCGTTGTAGGTGCTGCTGATGATCACCACAGCACCAGACTTGGGCAGCACGCCACCAGCAGCAGCAGCAGCACCCCGCGCCACTGAGTCCAGGTTTGCCACCTTCACCTTGAAGCCTGCTGATGTGGCCTGGCCCGCAACCTGGCCCGCCAACTCCTCACAGGTGCCTGCGCAACGAAGGTGACAACAAGAGAGAATTGAGTGGTTGGGGCCAACTCACTTTGAAGTGCTGATGTGGCCTGACCTTCCAACTCTTCACAGGTGCGTGTGTGTGTGTGGGGGGGGGGGGGAGGGATTAGGAGAGGAACAGGGTTCAGGCTCTGGGGACTGGTTGCATGGCCAAGCAGGGTTGGGCAAAAGACAGAGACCGCCAACTCCTTGCTGGTACCTTTGGTGGCAATCTTGAAGGGGAGGGGCATGTAAGTGCATGAACACATGAACGCTACAATGCATGACTGGATGCATGATTTCACCAGTGAAGTACTGACCAGGTGGGTTTGTAGGGATGTGCAAGCAACAGGTGTATTTGGGCTACCACAGGTATGTGCTGGTAAGGTATATGCCCAAAGGTATGTAGGTATGTCTGTGCGCCCCCACAGAGAGATGTAGCTGCAACAAAGGTGAAAACACCCACAACAAAACACGCCAACAGCTCTTGCTCACCCATGTTGCTGCCGTACAGCACCAGCAGGGGGGTGTTGTGCACCCTCGGCAGGACCACCCCCTGCTGCTGCTGCTCCGCCAGCCTTGACCGGCACATCTCTGCTGCTGCTGCTGCATCAGCTGGGAGAGAGGCGGCAGCAGACTGCTGGGCACTCTTGATACCCTGGGGAGTGTGAAGACATGACCAGCACAGCACAGCGCAAGGAACGACAAACATGGAAGGGTGTTGGCTATATGGGCTGCGTCACTTTGTGCTGTGGTACTGTGACTCAACATCAGCCCCCCCCCCCCCCCCCCTGCTTACCCCTAAGCCCCCTTCAAGCGTTCCAATGGCCTGCCCCTGCCCCATCCCAAACTGATAGCCTTGACATGTAGCTGCAGCACCAATTTCCTGCCCGACCTCCTGTAGACCATTCAACACAATCATACACACATACGCGTGTACATGCCCCGGACCCCCCCCCCCCAACCACCATCAAGCTGCAGCACTGACTCCCTGCCCAGCCTCCTGTGGATGACCTCACTAAGTCACACTCAGAAACACACATGTGTTGCGTAACGCCCCCCCCCCCCCCCCCCCCCCCCCCCCCCCCCCCCCCCCCCCCCCCCCCTTGCCCCCGCCTCCACCATCCACCCGCACCTGCAGCACTGACTCCTGCCCGGCCTCCTGTACACGTGCAGGGCCAGGTGGTGTGGTGAGGGGGCAGCACCACCATCAGCAGTGCTGGGAAGCGCAACATAGCCCTCGGGAACAACCAGCCTGCAAGGGCACACAACACACAAGGGGGCATAGTGGGCAGCTAAAACTTGTAAGGCACTTGTCATGCTTGGCAGCGGTATTTCATGTGCCAGGGTACAGGCTGTTGCACCAGCCTACTAGGTTGCAAACAACTTCACCAGCAAGAACTTCACTAGGAACAACCCACCCTATCGACTAAAACCCTACTCCACAGGCAGCACTACAGCTCCCCCCCCCCCCCCCCCCCCCCCCCCCCCCCCCCCCGCAACAAAGCCACACACCCACCCACCTGAAGCAGCGCAGTATGATTGCCAGGAAGAGCTTGGCCTCCCACAGCGCAAACTGGGAGCCAATGCAGGCACGGATGCCAAAGCCCCAAGGACTGAACACAGCAGCAGCAGCAGCTCAGCAGCAGCAGCAGCAGCAGCAGCAGCAGCAGCAGCAGCAGCAGCACTTGAGCAGAGAACCACCCGAGTGGTAGCCTGGTTGACGAACACTTCTGGTGTGAGCGTGCATCACCTTTCCAGTGTGTATCACTGTGAATGCGCAGCTGTGGTGAAGATATAAAAAGACATGCCGCAGCTGGTGCTGCTGGTTGCAGCTCCAGCCACCACCACAGCTACGGCTACAGCTACACCAGATGCAAAAGCCGCAGCCAGCC
>VIIQ02000409.1:0-36278 GCA_007449985.2 Desmodesmus armatus
GGGGGGGGGGGGGGGGGGGCTGTTGGTTAAGGCGAGTGTGTTGGTGTGTGGGGGAAGAGGGGGGTTGAGAAGAGATCTGGGGGTGGGGATGCAGTCACATGTGCACAAACACGCCACGAGCCAGGCAGCAACCCCAACCTGGGGGTGGCCAATCAATCTATTAACCAATCAAAGTTACACTGGGGCAGCAAGCCAAAGTGCCATGTCTGCTCCCATCCAGGTGCACATTAATCTACAACACATACAAGACCCCCCCCTCCCCCGGAGGATCATGACTCAGCTACAGTACAACGAGGACTCGATTTCTGCAACATCACAAATGCCTAAGCATTCCCTGATTGCTTGTGTAAATGCTTCAACCACCTCCCAGCAACATGCCCCCACCCCCTTCAAGGGGGAAGTTCCCCTCCTCTAATTCTAATCTAAGATGTGGTGCTTGTGTTTGTTGCCCCCCCCCCCCCCCCCCCCCCCCCCCCCGTCAGCTTGCCCAGCCATTTACTGTACCCTTCTCATATGGTCTTGCTGTGTCCCCCCCCCCCCCTCTTTTCTTCATTTGCAACAGGATCATGACTCAGCTGAAATACAATGAGGACCTGATGTTCAAGTTCTTTGCCGGATTGGCATGCCCCCTTCTCCCTCCGCAATAGGATCCATTGTTGAGGGAGGAGATTGATCTGAGGCTCTTGTTTGTTGCTCGTCACCACCCCCGCCACCCCCTCACCACCCAATCAACCTCAACAGCAGCTTGCCCAGTGTATGATTGACCCTTTCTCATTTTTTTCTCACTGTGCTGCCCCCCCCCCCTCTTGTTTGCAACAGGATCATGACTCAGCTGAAGTACAATGAGGACCTGATGTTCAAATTCTTCGCAGCATCAGCCTCAGCGCAGGACACTATGTGCCCAGGGGAGCCTGAGAACCCAAACTGCTCGGTAAGCATGGTGTTGATGGGTGCGGTGGGTGGAAGGGGGGGGGGGGACTGGCAGATAGGGGGGGACTGGCAGATAGGTTGTGCATGGGTGCCAGGCACTGTCATTGGTGAAGGGGGGGGGTGCCCTTGTGGGTGTGGTTGTGCCAAGGCTGCATCAGCCTCAGTGCAGGACACAATGTGCCCAGGGGAGCCTGAGAACCCCAACTGCTCGGTGAGGGAGGGTGTTGGCTGGGTAGGTGGGTGGCTGGCGGGGAAGGGGAGGGGGGATCCACCCCACCCCCACCCCACCCCGCTTGTTTTTGAGGTCAATCATCCAAGCCTCATTTGTGTCCATGTACCTGCTAGCGCTGATCTTGTGCACAACACAATGCATCACCCTCTCTGGCCTCACATTCCGGTCAGGAGCCAAACACTGAAAGTCAGATAGATTCATGAGTGCTACTGTCGCTGCCCCGTGCTTCATCTGCCCCCCAGGTGTGCTTGTTCCCCGAGTTCAGTACGCTGATCAGTGCCACGTTTGCCGTGATGTACCTGCTCGCACTGTGGGCGGTGTTGGGCCGTGTGGCACGCAGTGCCATCAACAGGATGCTGGCCAGACGCATACGGCTGCTGCAGGTGTGTGTAGACACAGGGGTGGGGGGGGCACAGTGCAGCATCTGTTGTCCTCCTGACTTGCATCTTTGCCGATAACGCACACTCAACACACCTACATAGCCGCCAACGCACGCAACATCAGTTGAGCCATTTTTCAACTTTGATCCATTCTCCACACCCCCACTCCTATCCCCTTGACACTCCCCTGCAGGTCACGTTGTTTTCTTGCGCCTCCATCACCCTCCGCGGCGCGACGGTTGTCAACATCGACACCCCCCCCCCCTTCTCCCCTTGATGCAACATGACCCTGACATGCAGTTAGTGCTGGCCCCATCATACCCCCCCCCCCTCCGGCCTCCTGTAGGTGTGCATCACGCTGTTGTTTTGTGCGTCGATCACCCTTCGTGGTGTCACGGTGGTCAACATCGACCCCTTATCCCTCGACTTTGTTGCGCTGTGGCTCACGGATGCACACAAACATATCCGCAAGCAGACTCGCAACACCTGTTTTTGCGAATTCAGGGCTTTGCATCGTCCGTTTCCCTGTCCACACACCTGCTCCTCCACCCTCTCTTCACCCTCCCATTCTTACGCTCCCTTGCAGGTGTGCATCATGCTGTTCTTTTGTGCCTCCATCACGCTTTGTGGTGTCACTGTGGTTAACATCGACCCCTTTTCCCTGGACCCCCCCCCCCTTCCCTCCACCCCCTGTTGATTTTACAAGCAGCCGTTGCTCACCCAATCTGCCTTCCCCGTTGCAGGTGTGCATCACGCTGTTCTTCTGTGCGTCCATCACCTTGCGGGGCGTGACAGTGGTCAACATCAACCCCTTCTCCCTCCAGTCACCCCCCCCAGCAAATGCAACATGGCAATCAAACATGCTGCTGTGGCTTACCCCTGGTTGCGTGCCCCTCCCCCTTCCCGTGCCGTAGGTGTGCATCACACTGTTTTTCTGTGCGTCGATCACGTTGCGGGGCGTCACGGTTGTCAACATTGACCCCTTCTCCCTGGATTTCGTTGGGCTGTGGCTGACCAACACGCATGCACACAAAACGCATACGTACACAGGAGCGCAGCGCCAATTCTGTTGACTCTCTGCATCGTCCTTTACCCTGTCCACACACCTGCTCCACCCCCACCTGCTTTACTCTCCCCTGCAGGTGTGCATCACGCTGTTTTTCTGCGCCTCCATCACGCTGCGTGGCGTGACTGTGGTCAACATTGACCCCTTCTCGCTCGACTTCGTGGCGCTGTGGCTGACCAACGTGGTGGTCTGCAGCAGTCTAATACTGGTGGTGTCTGTGGTGCTGGTGTGGGTGCCTGTGTATGATGGACGCAGCGTGGCACACCAACTCAGCGAGTCAGGACAACATGTGGTGAGTGGCTTCAAGCGTTAAGCCCGGGGAGGGGGGGGGGGGGGAGTGTCAACGGTCTGCAGCAGCCTGATACTGGTTGTCAATGTGGTGCTGGTTTGGGTGCCCGGTATGACGGACGCAGCGTGGCGCGCCAACTGAGCGAATCAGGACAACATGTGGTGAGTGTTTGTGGCTCCAGGGGCCGCGCAGGGGGGGGGGGGGTAACCAGGCATGCAGCGCGCAGGCAGCGGGGTGGGGGGGGGGGGTGGTTTTATAGGGCAGCAGCCTTATACTGGTGGTCAGCGTGGTGCTGGTGTGGGTGCCTGTCTACGATGGGCGCAGCGTGGCACATCAACTGAGCGAATCAGGACAACACGTGGTGAGTGGCTTCAAGCGTCATGGGGGGGGGGGGGATAGTCTGCAGCAGCCTGATTTTGGTGGTGTCAGTGGTGCTGGTGTGGGTGCCTGTCTACGACGGGCGCAGTGTGGCACATCAACTGAGCGAGTCGGGGCAACATGTGGTGAGTGTTTGTGGCTACAGGGTTGGCCGTAGTGTGAATAGTATGATAATCTGTAGCAGCCTGATACTGGTGGTTTCTGTGTGGTGTCAGTTGGTGTGCCACGCTGTGTCCATCACAGGCGGGCACCCAAATGTGTGGGTGCCCGCCTGTGATGGACGCAGCGTGGCACACCAACTGAGCCAATCAGGACACCATGTGGTGAGTGGCTGTTGCTTTGGGTATTTTGTGTATGAAGGACGCAGTGTGGCACACCAACTGAGCGAGATGGGACAACACGTGGTGAGTGTTGGTGGCTGGGGGGGGGGATCTGCAGCAGCCCGAACCCGAGGCTTGGGCGTGGGTGCCGGTGTATGAAGGGCGCAGCGGAGACCAAGATGCGGGGAGGGGGGGGTCCATCCCTCCAGCGAAGCTCATGCCGTCTGTGAGCTCCCACCAATGGGCATGCTCTATTGGCGTGCACGTCTTCCGTACCCTTGCCCCCCTTCGTTCTCCCCTCCGTCACCACCCCTCTGCCTCTTGGGATCGAGCCCCCACTCAACAGAAGTCAACCCGTTTCTCTTTTTTATCATTGCTCTCTCCCCTGTCTGTTGCAGGTGTTCCCACCACTCTCCCCTGTCTGTTGCAGGTGTTCCCACCACTCTCCCCTGTCTGTTGCAGGTGTTCCCACCACTCTCCCCTGTCTGTTGCAGGTGTTCCCACCACTCTCCCCTGTCTGTTGCAGGTGTTCCCACCACTCTCCCCTGTCTGTTGCAGGTGTTCCCACCACTCTCCCCTGTCTGTTGCAGGTGTTCCCACCACTCTCCCCTGTCTGTTGCAGGTGTTCCCACCACTCTCCCTGTCTGTTGCAGGTGTTCCCACCACTCTCCCCTGTCTGTTGCAGGTGTTCCCACCACTCTCCCCTGTCTGTTGCAGGTGTTCCCACCACTCTCCCTGTCTGTTGCAGGTGTTCCCACCACTCTCCCCTGTCTGTTGCAGGTGTTCCCACCACTCTCCCCTGTCTGTTGCAGGTGTTCCCACCACTCTCCCCTGTCTGTTGCAGGTGTTCCCACCACTCTCCCCTGTCTGTTGCAGGTGTTCCCACCACTCTCCCCTGTCTGTTGCAGGTGTTCCCACCACTCTCCCCTGTCTGTTGCAGGTGTTCCCACCACTCTCCCCTGTCTGTTGCAGGTGTTCCCACCACTCTCCCCTGTCTGTTGCAGGTGTTCCCACCACTCTCCCCTGTCTGTTGCAGGTGTTCCCACCACTCTCCCCTGTCTGTTGCAGGTGTTCCCACCACTCTCCCCTGTCTGTTGCAGGTGTTCCCACCACTCTCCCCTGTCTGTTGCAGGTGTTCCCACCACTCTCCCCTGTCTGTTGCAGGTGTTCCCACCACTCTCCCCTGTCTGTTGCAGGTGTTCCCACCACTCTCCCCTGTCTGTTGCAGGTGTTCCCACCACTCTCCCCTGTCTGTTGCAGGTGTTCCCACCACTCTCCCCTGTCTGTTGCAGGTGTTCCCACCACTCTCCCCTGTCTGTTGCAGGTGTTCCCACCACTCTCCCCTGTCTGTTGCAGGTGTTCCCACCACTCTCCCTGTCTGTTGCAGGTGTTCCCACCACTCTCCCCTGTCTGTTGCAGGTGTTCCCACCACTCTCCCCTGTCTGTTGCAGGTGTTCCCACCACTCTCCCCTGTCTGTTGCAGGTGTTCCCACCACTCTCCCCTGTCTGTTGCAGGTGTTCCCACCACTCTCCCCTGTCTGTTGCAGGTGTTCCCACCACTCTCCCCTGTCTGTTGCAGGTGTTCCCACCACTCTCCCCTGTCTGTTGCAGGTGTTCCCACCACTCTCCCCTGTCTGTTGCAGGTGTTCCCACCACTCTCCCCTGTCTGTTGCAGGTGTTCCCACCACTCTCCCCTGTCTGTTGCAGGTGTTCCCACCACTCTCCCCTGTCTGTTGCAGGTGTTCCCACCACTCTCCCCTGTCTGTTGCAGGTGTTCCCACCACTCCCTGATGCACCAATAGAGCTCATACCCCTCGTGAGCTACCCCCACCACAGCGGAAAGCTCTTCTACAGCCACGACCCCCCCCCCACCAGCAGGGACTGTGACCCCTTCCCTCCCTGCCTGTCTGAGTTCAATCGCCCCTGTAACGGCCCATGTACAAAAGTCAACCTCTCACCCCACCTCCGCTCTTCCCCTCTTTGCCGGTGGTCGATCAGGTGTTTCCACCGCTCCCCGATGCACCAACGGAGCTCATTCCGCTGGTCAGTTACCCCCACCACGGCGGAAAGCCCTTCTACAGCCACGACCCCCCCAGCAGCGATTACGACTACAGCAGCAATGGCGACGAGGACGATGAAGCTGAGGGTTTAGTGGGGACGGCCGGCCTGAACCCTAGCAGCATCAGCCCGGGTGATGTGATGCTGGAGGGGGGTGAGGCAGCGGGGGTGGGTGGGCTGCTGAGCGGGAGGGGCAGTGCGCCCCTGCGGCAGCAGCAGCAACCACAGCAGCAACAACAGCAGCAGCAGATGCAGCATGGGCTGTCCTTGCAGCAGCAGCAGCAGCAGCAGATGATGCAACCCCAGCAGCAGCAACAGCAGCATATACTGCTGGGACCGTCACAGCCTCCGCAGCAGCAGCGACAGCAGCCGCCGCCGCTGCAGCAGCAGCAGCAACAGCAGCAGCAAGGTCTTGGGCCGGGCAGTACAGCAGCAGCAGCAGCAGCAGCGGGGTTGAGTAGAAGGGGTAGCGGGGCTGCGGCAGCGGTAGGGGGCAGCAGGGTGAATCAGCCGCTGGGTGGGGGTGTGATGAGCTAGCAGCGGTGATCGATGCGGAGTGTGTACCACCGTGTAGGCTACAGTGTGATGGCAGCACTTGCGGCAACAGCAACAAGGGCATCAGCAGCAGCGGTGATCGGTTGGGTGATTGTACCACGCTACCTTGTAGTGGCAGCACTTGCTGCAACAGCAGCAGGGGCGTCAGCAGCAGCAGCAGTGTTGCAACAGCAGCAGGGGCGTCGGCAGCAGTAGCAGTGCAGCAACAGCAGAAGGGGCGTCAGCAGCAGCAGCAGTGTTGCGGGGGTTCTGCCATGCTGGCATCCCTGCTGCTCCTCGCAAGCCTGCTGAAGCAGCAGCTATGGCGACAGCGGTTGGGGCAATGCAGTGGCGGCCGCAGCAACAGCAGTTGCACAGGCCCGGCGACGGCTTTGGCCGGGGAGGGTTTAGGGGCCGTGGCCGCGACTCAGGGTTTAGGGGCGGCGCCGGTGTCGCCGGCTGCCGTGGCTGCAGCTGCAACAATAGCCACACCAGGTGCAGCAGCGACTGCGCTGGTTGGATCAGCGCAATGCCGATAGCAGCAGTGGCGGCGGCTGCAATAACAGCAGCAGTGGCGGCCGGAGCAACAGCCGCGGCGGCGGCAGCTGCAGCTGCAACAATGGTTACACCAGGTGCCGCAGCGACTGCGCTGGTCGGAACAGCGCAATGCCGATAGCAGCAGTGGCGGCGGCTGCAGCAACAGCAGCAGCAGCAGCGTTGGCAGTATGCTCGCCGGCAGCAGCGGCTAGGGCGGCAGCAGCAATGACGGCGACAGGCGCAGCAGCCGTCGCGCTGGTTGTAACAGCAGCAGTGGCGGCTGCCGCATCGACAGCAGTGGCGGCGGCGGTATGTTCGCCGACAGCAGCGGCTAGGGCGGCAGCAGCAATGACGGCGACAGGCGCAGCAGCCGTCGCGCTGGTTGTAACAGCACGATGGCGGTTGCAGCAGCAGCAGCAGTGGTGCCTGCCACATCGACAGCAGTGGCGGCGGCAGGATGGTGGTTGGCAGAAACGGCTACGGTCACAGCAGCAGTGGCAAAACACCTGGAGCAGCGGCAACCGCTCCGGTCCGAACAGCACATGGGCGGCTGCAGCAGCAGCCGTGGCAGCAGCAGCAGCAGTGGCGAGGCGCGGCAGGTGGTACTTTGGTGCTGCTTGCTGTCTAGCGTTGACGCCAGCCTGGTCAACACCTGCCCTCCTTGTGGAGGGGGAAGAGCAGACGCAAGGCAACAGTGACAGCAGCAGCAGTGTAACACACGCGTGTTCCACACTATCACCCGTATGGGGGATGGCCATGGGGCTTGGAAGTGGGCAGCAGCAGTATGGCGCTGCAGCTGGCCCCCCTTACAGACGCAGCCGTTTGACACACCTCGCCCACTGCCTTCCTGCTACCCCCCCCCCCCCCCATGTGCTGCAAGACCTACAAACCAGGCTGGAGCCAGCCTGTGTGTCTGCTCACTGGCTTGCTAGCGTTCTTGCACAGCTACCCCCTCATGAGGTTTGCCATCGGTTTTGGGAGCTGCCATGTGGCGCCAGTGCGTCTGGGATGCAAAGATAGTGCATTCTTTGTATGTAGTTGTGTCAGCAGGCACACTATTTTGGGTGTCAGTGACACGGGTATGTGGCAACAACTGTCTTTTTGTGGCACACTCTATGTGCAGCACACTGCTGCTTAGGCAGCAGCTGTGGTATTGCTGCAGACGCATCACTGGTTTATGCAGACGCGCTTGTTTAGTGCCTCGTGCGCATGCTGAGCTTGTTGGTGACTTGCGCATCCATGTGCAGCCAGCCGGCCCAAGGAGCAGCCAGCATATTGTTATTCGGCGATCATTGCCGCAACGATGTGGCCGCAGCGGCTGCATGCACACAGGTGATCTTGTGCCCCTGCGTGTGGCGCCGCTCATTTGCGGTTATGGTTTCACACAGATCTTCTGTCAATGGCTGGCCTGAATTTCTTGAGCATCACAGCTGCATGTGTGCCAAGTATGTGTGGGGGCTGACATGTGATAGCAAGCGGCCCAGCAGTGCCACACAATCTGCTAGGTATGGCTGGTTGGCCATAGTTTGTGAAATGCATCTCCAAGGCATTACTGTGTGCACTGACAGGCGGCTGTGTTATGCTGGTGATGTGTTTGAAACCCACATCAGAGAGTGTTGAGGCTTGCTTGTGCTGCTCACGATTTTGCATCGTGTGGCCGTGCTCACTCAAGTTTTGAGGCAGCCAAGATGTTGCGAGCTTGCTCTTTCTCTCAACAGGAAGTTGCCATCAAAGATTCAGACCTTGCAGGAGATCAATCGATCTGCTGAATGTGCGGCGATCGGTTCAGAGGAGAACATTGTTTTGACGTCTCAGCAAGTCTGCGAAGCAGTCGCAAGCGTCCTTATGCCACGTTTCGTCGTTGACACACATCTCGTCCTGCCGTGTCAGCAGCTGCAGCGAACCCGGCTTCGCAAGTCGGCAACAATATATCAATCTAGCGAAGGCGATTGATCGCGAAAGTCCCAACGTTGCTGTACCGGCTGGTCATCATGATTCAACTCGCCGGCCTTCCAGCGGCCACTCCTTGGAGGATGACGGACAAACCAGACCGAGGCTGACACGATGTTTCGTTACCTGATTCGGTATGTCACGTATAATATTGACTTTTCGGAAGAATAATGTTTATCAGCAAGTGCGCAGCTTTCGACCTGCACACAAGCCTTCGGATGAACGACCCTTGGAGCGCATCGACACTCGCAACAACTCAGAGCTGACCTTACAATCATGGTGGGCGCACCCTTCCCTTTCAGGTGGGTATGCAGAGCTGGAAGGGGTTTCCCTTTTACCACAGGCTGCTTGCAGACAGCTGTTGACGTGCTGTGGGCTCAGCCAGGCACATTTGAGGCTGACTCACCTGAGGCTGAGCTCGGCAAGGGGGTTGTGCTGACAAAGAGAAAGGGTTGCCCCAATCACGAGCCATGCGGTTGCTTTTCGGCACCGCAAACTTCACGTTTGCCTGGCAGGCTGCATGACAAATGCTACAATGCATTCAACATCATGTGCCCCGCGGCGCATGCAGCATGCAAACTGCCTTTCAGGATCTGACTGCTAACAGTTTCTGCGCTTTTCCTGCGCTATTGCTGCTTCGCCCCCCCTGCCCCGCAGGCATTCCTTCTCTTCGGCTCTACTGCCATCGCTGTCCCTGCTGTGCCTCTGCTTGGCCTTGGTCAACGCTCAGCCCCAGGCTGCAACACCATACTGCAAGCTCACCATCATCGGTGGTGATGCCGGCAAGGTCGAGCAGGCAAGCATGGCCTGCACTGGCACTCCCACAGCCACAGTCTTCCTCAACTCGACACACCTGGGGCGTTTCAAGAGCAGCTTCACTGGTGTCAACCTGGTTGACAGGTGTGATTCCAAGGCAACCCAGGGAATACCCTGTTTGATCACCATCTGCAGTGGCAGCCTGGTGCTGCTTGACAGCAATGTGTCAGGGGTGCAAGCTGACCCCTTGTACAACCTGGTGTGTGTGGTGCATGACAGCAAGCTGGAGGTGTACAACAGCACCTTGGCCTACAACAAGGTCAGGCCCCTGATGGTTGGTGAGCAAGCAAGTGTGGTGTTGCACGCCAGCAATGTCTCAGAAAATTTTGTGAATGGTTCTGGTGGGGGTATGTGGGTGGAGGGCGATGCACGTGTGATATTGACTGATGGTACCAATCTGCAACACAACACAGCAATACTTGGTGGTGGGGGGTTGATTGTCTTGGGCAATGCCCACATCACTCTCCGTGATGGCAGCAGTGTGCACCACAACACAGCACACAACGGTGGTGGGGGTTGTTTGTTGCTGGCGATGCCCATGTCACGGTTGCCAATGGGAGTACTGTCAGCAACAACGTCGTTGTGGAGTTAGGGGGTGGCGGGCTTGATGTGTGGGACAATGCAACCATCATGCTTACTGGCGGCAGCAGCGTGCATCAGAACAGGGCCAACTGGAGTGGTGGGGTGTGCGTGTGTCTGACAAGTCCCGTGTCACTGTTGCCAATGGCAGTAATGTCAGCAACAATGTTGTTGTGGAGGGAGGGGGTGGCGGGCTGGATGCATGGGACAATGCAACCATCATGCTCACTGGCGGCAGCAGCGTGCAACAGAACAGGGCCAACAGCAGTGGTGGGGGGGGGTGCGTGTGTCTGACAATGCCCATGTCACCGTTGCCAATGGCAGTACTGTCAGCAGCAATGTTGTTGTGTCCATGGAGGGAGGGGGTGGCGGGCTTGATGCATGGGACAACGCAACCATCATGCTCACTGGCGGCAGCAGCGTGCAACAGAACAGGGCCAACAGCAGTGGTGGGGGGGTGCGTGTGTCTGACAATGCCCATGTCACCGTTGCCAATGGCAGTACTGTCAGCAGCAATGTTGTTGTGGAGGGAGGGGGTGGGGGCCTTGATGCATTGGGAAACGCAACCATCATGCTCACTGGTGGCAGCAGCGTGCATTGGAACAAGGCCAACTGGAGTGGTGGGGGGGTGCGTGTGTCTGGCAATGCCCATGTTGCTGTTGGCAATGGCAGCGTGCACCATAATATGGCCAGCTGGAGTGGTGGGGGTGTTGCGTCGGGTGACACTGCTGTGGTGACCGTTCATGACAGCAGGGTAAACTACAACACTGCTGCTGTAGCTGGTGGTGGCTTGTTTGCTGGAGGCACAGCCAATGTGACCATCACCAGCAGCAGGGTACTGAACAACTCTGCTGTGGATGGTGGAGGGGTGTCTGTGGTTGGGCGTGCTTCTGTGGTTGTTGCTGTTGGCAGCATCGTAGGCAATGACACTGCTTCAAGTGGTTTTGGGGGAGGGTTATTTGCAGAAGGCAATGCCAGTCTCACCATCATCGGTGGTAGGGTTGTCCATGGCAACATGGCCAACATCAGTGGAGGGAGTGTGTTTGTTGGTGCTGAGGCGGTGGTGACCGTTTGTGACAGCAGTGTACATAGCAACACTGCTGCTAAGGCCAGTGGTGGTGGCTTGTTTGCTCAACACACATCTTTGGTGACCATGACTCACAGCAGCCTGTCTGGGAACACAGCCGCATCTGTTGGTGGGGGGTTGTGTACATTTGGGAACGCAACCATCATGCTCACCGATGGCAGCAGCGTGCATCAAAACATGGCCAACAGGAGTGGTGGGGGTTGTATGTGTCTGACAATGCCCGTGTCACTGTTGCCAATGGGAGTAATGTCAGCAGCAATGTGGTTGTGGGCGGATGGGGTGGAGGGCTGAGTGCATGGGGGAACGCCACCATCACCGTCACTGGTGGAAGCAGTGTGCACCACAACATTGCAAACATGAGTGGTGGGGGGGTGCAGCTGTCTGAAAGTGCTATGGTGACAATTTATACTAGCAGTGTACACAGCAACACTGCTGCCAACTTTGGAGGAGGTGTTGTGGCCTATGACACAGGCAACCTCACCATCAACAACAGCAATGTTCATGCAAACACTGCACACTGGGCTGGTGGTGGCATAGAGGCATTTGGAGAAGTGTCTTTGGCCATTGGCAACGGTTGTCGCATCTATGACAACCGAGCACTGAATGGCTCTGGTGGTGGCATTGATGTGTTGGAATCGGTCGTTGTTGATATCAGTGGTGACAGTAGCATTGCTAACAACAGCTGCACAGGGGGTGTGGGTGAAGGTATATCTGTTGGGATGTTGAGAGAGATGGGGATTCGTTTTGGCACCAAGGGCCAGCTGGAGGTTGATGCTGATTCTCGCGCTGGTCGAAGGAACTTTAGCACTCGCGTCACCATCAGCCACAGCAGCATCACCAACAACACCAGCAACGGTGGTGCGGGTGGGGGGTTGGCGGTGGTTGCAGAGTCAGCGCTCACTCTGCTGAATGGTACCCGTGTTGAAGGCAATAATGCTGTCATGAGTTCGGGTGGGGCGGTGATGGTGATGGGCAATGCATCATTTGAAGCAGATGACACAGTGGTGTGGTCAGGCAACAGTGTGCCTCGTAGCTTTGTGGGAAGCACACTAGCTGCATTTGACAATTCCAAGGTCACGCTCCCCTCCCATGGTGCTCTGACAAAGTGCAACAGCAGTGTGTACCTAGGAAGGATCCCTTGCGATGTTGGCGAGACCTTACAGCATGATGTCTGCCTGTGTTGTCCTCCGCACACCTTCAGTTTCACCAACAGTAGCTGCACACACTGCCCACCCAATGCTGAATGTCTTGGTGCAAGCATTGTGGAGCCGCTGCCGGGTTTCTGGTCGTCTGCCCGTACCTCTACCCAGATGCACCACTGTCCTTTATTCAGGACTGCATGTGACTATGTTGATGACTCTCACATGTGCAAGCCTGGCTACCGCGGGACCTTGTGTGGTGACTGCCAGCTGCCAGAGTATGGCATGTTGAGCCCTATGCGGTGTGGTTTGTGCATGCGGCCCCCTGTGCAGCTTGGGTTGTATCTGTTCCTGAGCACTCTGACTACTTCGTTTGTGACTTACACTGTCCATGCCACCTGGCAGGAGAACCTGAGAGGGGACCGCACAGTAATGATCACTGACAATATCAAGGTGCTGGTGTTGTTCATGCAGTATCTGGTCATCATAGGCAGCGTTTCAGTGCCATGGCCGCTGTCGGATGTGCAGCAGTGGCTGCAGGCTGTAGGCATTGTGGTCACCATGGGGACGGGACAGGCACTGTCGCTTGATTGCTGGTTGTATTACTATGTTGGCAAAAGTGTGCTGCCCATCGCCATTCAGCGCTTGTTGGTGTACTTCCTGGCACCTGCATTTGTGCTGGCGGTAGTGCTGTTGCTGCAGTGGTTGTGGTGGGCCCTGCTGCGTTGGCTGGTGCCTCTGTGCAGGCAGTCAATTCGGGGCGCAACTGCATCACAGTGTAGCCCTTGGGTGCTGCTGCGCAAACTGCCTGTGACTGTGCTGGTGCTGGTTTTCTATGCCTTCCCCACCCTGGTTCGCGCGTCCCTCAGCTTCTTTGCATGCCTCACGGTTGACGTGCCTTTGGCTGCTGATGTGCCAGTGGGTGCCACCGCCACCCTCACGCACTACTGGGTTACTGGGTCAGCGCAATTGACCAGGAGTGCTTTTCAGGATACCACCTGCGCTGGGCTATGGGTCTTGATTTGCCCGCTGTCCTGTTGTGGTGTGTTGCTGTTCCTGTTGCCACGGGTGTGGGGCTGTACATGCACCGTAGTCGGGCTGACAGCGAAAGGTTCAGGGAGCAATTTGGCTTCCTGTACCGCACCTATCGGCCCGAGTGCATGTGGTGGGAGGCTGTATGGGCTGCACGCACTGTGCTGCTGACTGTCATATCCGTCTTCTCTCTCCCCATGCAGCGCTACTACTCTGTGCTGAGCTTGCTGCTTGTGTTTTTGGCCAGTGCTGCGCTGCAGATTAGGTTTCAGCCATATGCTGAGCCCACGCTGCACCGCATGCACCTGGTGTCAACCGCATGCCTGGCGGCTACCGCATATGGGGCACTGGCAATGTTTGCGTATGACATTCAGGAATCTACTGCGGTTGCCTTGCGCATCGCCATTACAGTGTTGGTGTTTGTGGTCAACCTGCTGTTTGTGGGTTGGTGCTGCCTGAAGCTGGCGCCTGCACTGAAGGCAATGCTGGGCGCACTCTTTGCCGCAGCCAAGGAGGGGGTGCTGCGTGGTGTGCGGTGTGGCTATGCATACATGGGTTATCCGGTCAGTGCAAGCCAGGCTGCTGAGCGTGGTGTGAGCAGCAGTGCAGGGCAGCACGGTGAGGACAGCAAGGACCCCAGCACCCTGGGCCCTGCTGAGCGTGTGTAGGCAGGCCCTGCCAATAGGCTCTACAAACCTGGTGTGGCTGTGGCATGCATGCTGCCGTGATGATCATATGATGCATCATTTGATGCATGCTGTCTCTGATCACTGCTACTGTAGGCCTTGCACTCTTAGTAACTTGCGCCAAGACCTGCCATTGCTGATGCGGCTATTAGCAAGTTGCCAGGTGCGGCAGGGCATGCATGCTTTCCTGGTTGCTGCCACGTTAGCCTACCGTGGGGCCCTTGAATGTATTAATGCCGCATGATGAGTCTTGGATGGTGTATGATGCACAGTTTACACTGTGCACAAGTTGCTATCTCTCTGCTGGGTTTTTTTTGTGGCATTTTTGATGTGTGAAATCAACAGCCTGTTTGTCTGATGTTCAGCATCAGCTAAGCGGCTTAGCAGACACTGGGTTTATCAGTCAGTTGGGCCTGATGAGGTTCTCGTGGCCACTGTGGCATGATGTGTTCAAAAGCTTGATATGACCTTTGTGGCTCAGGGTGTGCTATTTCTGTTTGCAGCTGATTTGTGTCTGTACAGTGCATGTATGCATACTGTATGGTCTTGGGTCCTTGTAGCATACTATTTTATCTTCTGGGGTAAGATTGCTTACTAGATTGCACATGACATCCGGTATGTTCACTGAACTGACTCCTCAAAGCTGCCGTGTCACACAACTGGCGGCCACACGTCTTGAAGCCAATTGTCACCATCCCTGTCACATTGCCACACAACTGAGTGCACACATCACCACTGCCAGCTGATCCAGGCAGATGTCGTAACTTTCTTAGTCACAGATCAAGGGTGAGCTTTTGAACATGTTTATTATCAACTTGAAGTGGCAGTGCCCAGACAATATCACGAGAGCCGCTCTTGTGGGACAGAGGCTCTGTGGTACACCAGCAGTATAAGAAGTGACAGCAGTACTACCAGCAGCAGCAGTACACCAACAGCCCCATAGTCTGCCCTGGCCACGTTGCATGTAAGTTGCCACTCTGCGCACACTGCCAACAGCTTGCCAGTCAAGAAAGACAAGAGAAAACAACACATCATCGACGGGACCCCAACCACAGACCCAATATCAGCCACATATCCCAGCATCAGAGAGATCACAGTTACACAGCTCCCACAGCTGTCAGTGGCGTCAGTCCCATCCCAGTTGCTGTGGCTTGTTTCCCTGCTGCTGCCCTGCCAGCCCCGACATTAGCAACATGTCAGCATCAAGAACATCACCACATAGCTCCCGCAGCTGTCAGCTGTCAGTGTGGGCAGCATCAGTCCCGTCCCGGCTGCTGTGGCTTGTCTCCCTGCTGCTGCCCTGACAGCACCTTGGTGTAACCCTGGCCAGGCTGGTACAACACGCTGCTCATGTTGTGCTCGTGGGCGGTACGCGCGATCTGGCAGCACAGCACAGCATGACACAGACAGGGGTCAGCCACGCACCAACTTGGGGGTGCAAATGGAAACAGTCAACTGTGTGATGATGAGCCATCAGCTGCGGCCGAGCAGCAGCATATGTACGGCAATCACAAGACAGCTTTGCGACCAAGTTTTGCGCCCAGTTCCACACAAACCCTGCACACACAAACACACCCTCAAACCATTATCTCCCCTAGTGGTACCCCCCCCCCCCTTCCCACACACACACAAACGTACCTGTCTGTCCCGCACCAGCCGTGTGGCCATGCCCCTGCTGACTGTAGGCAGTGGAGCATCCAGCGTTGCAACCACATCAACCTGACACACAGACACAGCATCAAACGAGTGGCCGTTGGAGAGTCAGTGACATGTGGCCCTGCCTGCATTTTCCCAATCGTTGCAGGCGCAGCCCCACACCCACATATGCAGTCACATACTCTTGCACACATGCAGTCTCTGACCCACCCTTACACATGTATCTATTGGTGCAGGACAACACACTCCCATTCAATGTCAAGCCCCCCCCCTCACTAATCAGCTATCTCACCTGTCTGACTGTGCATCCCTCTCCAGCCAGGTGGTCCACAGCAGCACGCAGCGTCAACAGCTTGGCCTGGAGGGGGGGGGGAGGAGAGAGCGGGGCAGAGCGGAGGAAAACAGTTGACAGCACACGCTACTAGCTAGGCTTGGCTTGAAGGCTTGAAAGGGAGATGGAGATGCCATCCAAGTGACATCATGGTTATGCAACATTGTGCCAGCTGCGGTTGACGTGCAGCTGCATGCCTGCATGAGGGATCCCCTCCTCAGGGCTGTGGCAGTTGTGTGCTGTGTGTCTGCCGATGTCGTTGAAGCTGCTGCCCCCGCTGCTGCTGCCGTCACATTTGTTCAGCGCCTTGCTGCTGGCAGGTTGCAGTCGGTGCCCAGCAAGGATCCGCCCCCTTCTACAGGGGCCCAATTCCTACCCCAGATAAACATGAAACAACGCACCCCCATTGAAACACCCCCCCCACAGAACTTGGACACACTTGCGGCCCACGCACCTACCTTGTGTGCTGTGTGTCTGCTGGTATCGTTGAAGCTGCCGCCACCGCTGCTGCTGCTGCCATAGCTGCCACCACCGCCGTGCTGCAGTGTCCTGCTGCTGGCTGCGATGCAGGCGGTGCCCCGCAGGTGGTCAACACGCGCTGGCAGCGTCAGCTGGCTATCAGGCCGGGTGCTGGCCTGTAGTTTGCAGGTTGGGCGTGGCAGCACATCAAAATGCATCATTTGTGCATGGTGAGCAGATGATATAGAGGAGAATTGCAGGCAGGAGTTGATAGGTTCTCTTTGGGGTCCGCATGTGCTGACTGCATGCCTTGTGCTGGGGCCACTGATGGCCCTACTGCTGATCCTTCAACTGCTGATTTCTGAGCTGATTTGTCTGTGTCTGCTGCATCTGAACCGGCCTCGACCGTTCCAGCACAACTACAACACCTCCGGCACCGGTACTGCATACAAAAGTACAGTACAGTACTGTGATTTGGTGAACGTACTGCGCTGTAGTGCCTCACCTTGAAGTCTGTCCCTGCTGCTCCCTCCTTAGGCATGCATGCGCTGCCTGACAAGTTGCTGATAGCTGCTGAAGCTCCTGCATATCTGCTGCCGCTGCCTGCTGCTTGCTTAGCGGCCTTGGCTGCATCTGCTGCTGCTGGGACGCCTGGTGGTGCGGTGTGTTGGGGGTGTGGTGACGCCAGTGCAGTAGTGCAGGCATGGCACGAGGAAGGCAGCGGGTTGGTGACATGTGAAACGAGCAGTACCGTTAGGTTTGTGGGAGCTTGAGGGCTGCAGGCATGCTGCTGTGCAGTGTTTCCTGCAGTGCAATGGCATCTCAGCACTGGATGCCAGTGCTGCCTCACCTGTGTGGTTGATGGGATTGTAGGTCGAAACATTATGCTTAGGAGGAGCTCCGGGCAATCCCATTGCGCTTGAGTCGGTCTGTTTACTGGAACTTTGGACTTGGGCAGGACAGCTACTGCTGACACTGTCAGCGAGCTGGTATCGGATCTGAGAGGATAGTACGGTATCCACATAGAAAATCAACGCAAGACGACCAAGTGCTTCTGATGATTGCTTCTCATGGACGCATGTGTCGGAAGTAACATGACTAAGATTGTCTTGCAGCGTGCTTTCAGTGGAAACTATAGTGACTTGTGATTTTGTACTGAAACTACGCATGTGAGTGGCACATGGCATTGCTGGCGTGATCCACAATTTCAAAGGGACAGCAGCAGCACACAGGCATGGATGCTGCCTGCTTCCAGCCTCACCAGTGCTTGGGCGATGCCCGGCAGTTTCAGCATCTGGCGGAGCAGCAGAGGCAGCTGGAGCTTGAGCAGCTACGACATCAGCACCAGCAGGAGCAGCAGGATGGTCAGCAGGTGGATGGACCTCCTGCAAGCATGGCCTGCATCGATCCCAGCACAGTCAATCCTGACGTCTGGGCAGCAGCGAGTCTGCTTGGGGACAAAGGCGTGCAGCTAATACATATCTACAGGGAGCTGGAGGAGTGCAGGTGAGGCCGGCCTTTCACCACACCAGCTTGCACTACATCTGCTGGGCTGGATGGAGGGAAACATGATCGCCGTTCTGTCAGTGACTTTGGGGTTGCTTGGCTCGATCAGACTGTCAAGCAGGCCGTACATCATACGTGAATTGTCAGCAGATGCAGCATGTGCACACAGCAGATGGCGCTGGCACCTCGCTGGCCCCCAGCTGGCCACAGTCCTGGGCACAGGAACTGAGCAATGCAGCAGCATCACAGCATGCCTCATATATGTCCAAAGCCAATAAAGCTGCCATATGCATAGCCTCTACTCTTTTCCACATCAGCACTCGCTTCCAGTCAGGCGTCAAGCTACTCCACAGCATGTGTCAAATGCTGCCCGGTGCCTGTCTGTTTGGCCGGCCCTGGTGCTGCTGCTGCAGGGAGGCTGCTGTGCAGCAGATGGCCCTCAACAGCAGCATGCGCACACTGACACACCAGCAGCAGCAGCAGTACCAGCAGCAGTATCCTCAGTACCAGTCCCAGAGCCAGCCCAGCGCCTGGACTGCCAACTATCTGACAAATGAAAGCGGCGGCAGCAGCAGCAGCGCTGGTGGCAGCGCAGTGGGGCAGCTGCTGAGCAAGGCGACTGTCATGGACGCAATCAAACAGGTCAGCAACTTGCGCAGCTGCTTCCCGTTTTAGCCAGCGTGCCTAGTGATGAAGTCGTTAGCGTCTGATGAAGTCAACAATGCATGTGAATCGAGTCGTCGCCTGTGCTGCCCACCGCCCCTTACAAGCTGTGACATGGGCTTGGGCGAGCTGCAGCGTAAAATGTCCCCGCATGGAAGGCGCTGTTCATGATATGATGATATCGATGGTTTTTGCTGTCCCGCATGCCTTGCTGTGTTGTCTCTGGGGTGTTGTGTGTGATGTGACTGTCTCGGGTGTGCTGTGCTGTGCTACGCTGTGCTGTGCATCCCTGCCGACCCCCCTTCCCAGAGTCACAATGCGCTTGGGATGTCTGCCTGGGAGGTGCCGTGGTGGAATTTGATTCTTTGCTGTCTTGCATGCTTTGCTGTGTTGTCTTCATTATCGTGACGTGCTGTGCTGTGTCTCCCGTGCACTTCCAGAGTCATGACGCGCGCGTGATGTCTGCCTGGGAGGCGCAGCAGGCTGAGTGGGCGCGCCAGGCGCAGCACCTGGCAGCTGTGTCAGCCAAGCACCCCGCACAGCTGACACTCAACGCAGGTGAGCAGGGAGCAGGACAAAGGGGTCCCAGTGACTGTAAGGACAAAGGAGGGAAGGAGTGGTGATGCATGCTAGGCCTGGCAGTCGCTCAGAAACACCCGCACAGCTGGAACTTAGCTGGCGCAGGTGAGGTAGCATCACAAGGCAGTGCGCACAGCAGGCTGAGTGGGCGCGCCAGGCGCAGCACCTGGCAGTTGTGTCAGCCAAGCACCCTGCACAGCTGACACTCAATGCAGGTGGCGCAAAGAGCAGGATGAGGGTGACTATATTGACAGAGGATGGAAGAACTGCTGCTGCGCGCCTGCCCTGGCAGTGCTGGCAGTAAGTAAGAAAGTAACTACACCTATGGTGAACCACTGGCGTAAGTTTAGGGCTGAGAGGGGTGTGCATGTCTAGCATGCTAGACTACCACACCCCCACCAGTGCTGGCAGAAACACCTGGCACAGCTGGCTCTCAGCGCAGGCGAGGCAGCCTCACAAAGCGCTGCGCGCAGCAGGCTGAGTGGGCGCGCCAGTCAGGATTGGCGCCCAAGCCCCCAACACCCTGCCGCACACTCACGTCAAAGGACTGAGCTCAGCCCTTGATGTGCCTTGAAGGCGTTGGGTTGTATGCCAGCACAGTGGGTATCCCCCTTATTCTCATCCCATTCTTGGTGTGTATGTCTCGCATAAGCGAGCGCCGCGCCTCAGCAAAGCCGGTGCTGGCATACAGAACACCTGATCACGCTCTGACATCATGTCACTTCCTCTGTCACAACTGGCCGGCCTCGCTACACTCCCCCCCTCCCCCCCCCCCATGTGCAGCCGGCCCCGACTGGCGCAGCAGACAGGAGCTGCTCCTACATCATGTCACTCAACCCTCTCACTCAACTCGCCGCCCTCGCTACTTTTGATCATTTTCTTGACGTTTGCCGCACAAGCGAAGGCTGCGCCTCATCAAAGCGCCGCTGCTGGCGTACTGCCCTCCTCATCGCTCTTACATCATGTCGCTGCCTGTCACTCAAACTGCTGCCCCCCCCCCCCCCCCACACCCCACCCGTGCAGCTGGCCCCGACTGGCGCAGCAAGCAGGAGCTGCTCTCAGCGCTGGAGGTTGCCGTTCCTTGCACTCTCACATCAAGTCACTCTCTCTCACTTTCAACTCGACGCCCTTGCTCCCCTCCCCCTTCTCCCCTGTGCAGGTGGCCCCGACTGGCGCAGCAAACATGAGCTGCTCTTACAGCATGTCACTCCCTCTCACTCAAGTCGCCGCCCTCGCTACCCCTCCTCTCCTCCCCATAGGCAGCTGGCCCAGACTGGCGCATCAAACAAGAGCTGCTCTCAGCGCTGGAGGTTGCCGTTCAGCACAGCTGCTTTCTCCCTAACCCTAACCCAAATTCAACTCGACGCCCTCGCTCCCCTCTCCCCCCCCCCCCTGTGCAGCTGGCCCGGACTGGCGCAGCAAGCAGGAGCTGCTCTTACAGCATGTCACCCCCTCTCACTCAATTCACCGCCCTCATCCCCCCCCCCCCCCATGTGCAGCCGGCCCTGACTGGCGCAGCAAGCAGGAGCTGCTCTCAGCGCTGGAGGTTGCAGTCCCTGCAGCGGCAGTGGCAGCACACAAACCCAACCGTGCGAGCGTATACGACGGCGGCAATGAAGACGGCCATGACGGAGACAAGGGCAGCATACAGGACGGCGGGCCGGTGGGGTCAGTGGCATGTGCAGGGGACAACTGGATGTCGTCTTTGCGCAATGCCAACGAGCGACTGCTGCAGGTGGGATTGGGTGTGAAGGACGGAAGACGTGTGTGTTGGTGGCTGGTTTTATGTATGAGTGCTCACAGCGTCGGTGGCAGCACCCGCCACCAGAACTTGTGGCCGAGCCTGCTGGTGTCGTTGCCTCTGAAGAAGAGGAGATCATTGAAGCAGCTCAAGCTGGTGCAGCGGATATGTTTCCGGATGAGTTGTTGGATGACCTCTGAGGCGCATTCTGGTGTTGTTATTTTTCTCTCATGCGAGTCCTTTGAGGAGTGGTTATGCCCTATGAGCCTTGTTTGGCTCCCGAAAGGGCGATCAGGCGAGGCCCTGATCCAGTAAAGTAGTAGTAGTAGTTATGAGTTGGGGGGGGGGGGCTGGGGGTATGACCATCAGATAGACATTGGGTGTGTGCGACATCGGGGTCCAAGGGAGGGGACAGCAATGGCGGCAATGCAGACGGCTATGACGGGGACAAAGGCACCTGTGTGGCCTGCGCAAGTAACAACTGAGTTCTTCACGGCGCGGTGCCAGTGAGAAACTGATGCAGGTGTTTGTAAGCAGGTGGGGCTAGAAATGGGCATGGATGGTGCGACCGCAGCAGCGGGTGTATTGGTAGTGACATATATGGCGTACCTGGGTCTTGGGATGCATCATTGGTGGCAATATTGACCGCACGCCTTCTGCAAGTGTGAAGTTGTGCCTGGGGTCGTCGGGAGAAGAGGAGGCGGGGAGTAATAAGCCTTCAAGTGACATGCATAGACAGTCACGCGCCTGCACGGTCACCCACTAAGCCCAACCTCCACCTCCACGTTTCCCTCGGATCGGCAAATATTCAGTGGGCTGTACCTGTCGGTGCGCAACACCTCAACAGTCGCGGCAGCAGGCCTCACAGCAATCAGGACACCTACAGAAGACGCCTTCACACCACACCTGCCACCTGGTGGCCCCTCACAGCTCCCTGGGCAGTTGCTCATATCACACCTCCCCCTGGACATCTGTAACTTCTTCATTCACCAGCCCAACCTCCACCCCCCCCTTCACACACACACACCAACCCGTACCGCCGCACACGCAGATCGGCAACATATTCAGTGGGCTGTACCTGTCGGTGCGCAACACCTCGACAGTGGCGGCAGCAGGCCTCACAGCAATCAGGACACCCACAGAAGACGCATTTGCAGCACACCTGCCACCTGGTGGTCCCTCACAGCTCACTTGGGCGGCCGATACTGCAGCAGCAGACGGCGGCTGTGGCAGCAATGGTGGCAGCAATGGCGGCAAGTTTGGCAGCAGTGGCGGCACTTTTGGCAGCAGTGGGCGGTCGGTGAGCAAGCTGGTTAAGAGCACCAGCCAACGGACCAGGTGGGCAAAGGAGCCATACCTGACAGAGAAACTCAAGGCCGGGGCGGCAGCTGTCAAGGTGGGTGGATGCTTCGAAAGACAGGCGCAGGCCCTAGTGTTTGACATGCCCGGGGGGGGGGGGGGGGCAAGTGAGGGGCAGGTGGGCGCAGGAGCCCCACCTAACTCACAAGCTCAAGGCAGGCGCGGCAGCCGTCAAGGTGGGCGGATGCTTCGAAAGACAGCCGCAGGCCCTAGTTTGTGGCTTGTGTGCAGGTACTCTCGGTTGGGGTGGGGAGGGGGGGGGGCAGGTGGATGTATGCGCCCCACCTAACTGACAAGCTCAAGGCAGAGGCGGCAGCTGTCAATGTGGGTGGAGTGGTAACTGCGTGTGACAAATGTACGTGTGCGTGTGTGACCTCAACCCCCTGCATACCCTCACACCTTTCGCGTCCCCTGTTGAACACACAGACCAAATACACACATGCTGCACGCTCAGCGTGTCCGTGATGGACACACAGCTACCACACACACACACACACACATGCTGCACACTGATGTCCCTTTTCTACGCAGGTGCTGCAGTCACACACTCCAGATGCATCCCAGCTGGCACTGAGGGGTTGGTCCATTGAGGCAGCGCTGGCCTCATCACCCCTCAGCCAGAGGCCTGTCGGCCTGGGTGATGTTGAGAGGAGGCTGGCGGTGGCGGACCCAGCTCTGTGGCAGGAGTACCAGGTGTGTTTGGATGTTGACATATGGCCGGCCAGTCAGCTGAACACAGTACATACATGAGCATTCTCAACCCCATGTGCCACATCAGTGCGTATCGGAGCGCACTTTTTGAGACCAGCTTGTCATCATGACAATGCACTTCCTGGATGTAACTCATGTAACCTACAGCGTTGGGGTAAGCATTGCTGGGTGCAACAGGGAAGGGGAGGCGGGTGAAAGCGGGTGAGGTTGGGCTTGTTTTAATCCACCCCTTTGTTCTCTCGTTTGCCGTACATCTGAACATTGGAGGGGGGGTTGTTGAGGCACTTCTGGCACTGCAACAAGTTTTCTTCCCTTTCCGCACATGCAACCTGCCCCCCTTCAACCCCCATCCTGCAGGCTGTCCAGCAGCGTGAGGCCTCCAAGGCATCAGCTGCAGCAGCAGCAGCACAGCAGGCGGCACGACGCGCGGCAGCCAAGGCATCAAACCAGTCGCTGCCGCACCCTGGGCCCCACCTGGAGGCATCTGACACAGAGCTTGCTCTGCACTACACCATACCAACGGCAGGGTAAGCATGTGAGGTTTGTGAGTGAGTGAGTGTGTTGACGTGCACTGCACTGCCCCTTTGGACGTTGCTAAGCAACTCTCTCAGCAGCGTACCGAGGGGGGGGGGGGGGAGTATGCATGATGAAAACGGCCGCACCCTGGGCCCCACCTGGAGGCGTCTGACACACAGCTGGCCCTGCACTACACCATACCAACGGCAGGGTGAGCGCTCGCGCGAGAGGGGGGGGGGTGCACTGCATTTTGTCACCAGACGGGTATCGCACATTGGCAGTCACCACACCCTAGAGTATTGAATGTGGAAGGGCGCTGCGTTGCACTGGAGCAGTGCACTATCGCTCCGTGCTGTGTCCATCGCCCTGTGCTGCTTCACCACTATGTTTGTTTTACCCGCAGTGACCCTCACGCCCCCCTGGCCACCCCCAAGGCTCCTGCCTCCTGGGCAGCCCTAGGCAGCGAGGGAGGTGCGGGGCCAGCAGCAGCAGCAGCAGCAGGAGCGGTGGCTAAATTCACACTCACAAGCACAGGCACGGCAGCCGTCTACTACAGCTGGGTGTCACAGGTGGGTGTGCGGACATCTTTGTGCACGGCAGGATGTGTGTACTGGGGGAGGGGGGGGGCAGGGTGTGTTGTTTCTTGATGCACTGTTATGTGTTGGTAGAGCCATGACTGTTTCCCGTTGGGCAAGTAGATGTGGCCGCAAACTGCCACCTGAGCCGTTGCACGTGGGCTCCTGATGGAAAGCAGGGTTTGCAACAGGTGCAAGGAGCACCCTGTGCCAGGGGTGTGGAGTGTTGCTGCACAAGGGTCCATGCCCACACGTCTCTTGGTGTCAATCTGCCACAGGGCAGGCAGAGGCTCCCTGTGGCGGAGGCAGCAGCAGCAGCAGCAACCAATGCAGGAGGAGCATCACAGGGCGATGGACACAGCACGGAGCAGGGCCCAGCACCAGCAGCAGCGGCAGCAGCAGCAGCAGCGGCGGCAGCTGTGCCTGAGTTGTTCCAGAGCCATCAGTTCAGCATGCCTGACACGCAGGGAGTGATCCTGCCTGGTGAATCAAAGACATTCAGGTGGGTCGTAGGGCACACATGGGTGAGTGTGTTTGTAGCTGCAACGCCAGCAGTGTGCAGGAGGTGCAGGCGAGGGGGGGGGGGGGCAACGTTATGAATCATCATTGTTGGGGGGGAGGGGGGGGGGGCTTCTGCAGCAGTCTTCTGTTAATGGTCCCCTGATGCACCTCGCTGTACCGCCCAGTGGGTGAATACTGATGGTCAGTATCGACTAGCACGCCTCCTAAGAGCACCCCCCCCTTGCACTGCAGGTTTTGCTTCAGCTCCACTCAGGCGGGTGTGTTCCATGAGTGCTGGTCCTGCTTCACCCACCCACCCACCCATGTCCACCCCTCTCCCCTGGTCCTCATTCCTGCAGGTTTTGCTTCAGCTCCACTCAGCCTGGTGTGTTCCACGAGTGCTGGTCCTGCTTCACCCACCCACCCCTGGAGCCACCAGCAGACAGGAGCAGGAGGCGGGGGGAGCCCATCACACTCAACCTGCAAGGAGTCGCAGTGGCGGATGGGAACAACGGGGGGCCTGTGATGGTGGCTGCAGAGGCGATAAGGAAGCGCATTGACACCAAGACACGCGACACACAGGTGTGTAAGCATGCCCCTGCTTTTGGGGTATGCTGAAAGGTTTGGCTGGGTACAGAGAAGGGGAAGGGGCTAGGAGGAAGGGGGAGCCCATCAACCTCGACCTGCAAGGGGTGGCGGTGGCTGACGGGAACAGCGGGGGGCCTGTGATGGTAGCTGCAGAGGCGATCAAGAAGCGCGTAGACACCAAGGCACGCGGCACACAGGTGTGTGTGATGGGTTTCCTTGTGTTGTTGGGGACCGCCTTTGGGGGGTGAGCTTGATCATGACCAGTTGGGTGCAGTCAGTGGGAAAGGGAAGGCAGGGGGCAGGAGCGGGGGGGAGCCCATCACACTGAACCTGCAAGGGTTAGCGGTGGCGATAAAAAGGCAGATTGACACCAAGACACGTGTGCAGTGTGTAGTGGTGATGCCCAGGAGGGGATGGGGTAACTCATCCACGCAGGGAGGCACTTCAGGTTGTTCCAACCAGCGGACCCCATCACAACTTGGCTTGAAAGGTGAAGGGGGTTTCAGCATGTGAAGAACATGAGTCAGTAGCGCTAGCAGCTATCCCGTCAGGGACCCACCCGGCCCCGTTGCCCCCCATTTCCTGTATGTGCGCACAGGTCAAGTCTGTCCTCAACAGTATCCTGAGCAGCGTGCAGCAGCAGGTGGCGCAACGCCCAGCACAGCAGCATGACAGCAGCAGCAGCAGCGCGGCCGCATCCCCTGGCTATGATGCAGCAGTGGCGGCAAAGTGGGCAGCAGCCAACCCCCCGGGCAGCTGTGGCTGTTGCAGCAACAGCAGCAGCGGTAATACGGACCCCTCCCAGCAGGACCAGCAGCAGCAGCCGCAGTCAGGGGGTGGTGTTGACAGTGACACAGGCAGTGGTGTTGGTGGGTCAGTGGTGCTGTGTGTTCACTACTACAGCCCCACTGCCCATGCCCAGTTGAGTGAGGTGTACAGTCAAGCACGTGCACTGCTGCAGCCAACACCACCTGTGGTGGAACCACCCAAGAAAGGTACGGGGAGTGTCTTTGTATGGGGGGGGGGGTATGATAGGCTGGCCGGCTCCTGGCGGGGCGGCAAGGGTGTTTCATGGAAGTGAAGGGAGTGCCCTGAGTGTGCACCATAATTTAGTGACTACAGCCCCAGAGCTGATGAGTGATCACTCCCAGTTGAGTGAGGTGTACAGTCAGGCATGTGCACTGCTGCAGCCAACACCACCTGCGGTGGAACCGCCCAAGAAAGGTATGGGACGTGTCTTTGTGTCTAGGGGTGGGTGTTCAGTGGTGTTGCAGGGTTGTGAAGCCAGTGAAACAAACTGTGTGGGTGTTTTGAGGGGCAGGGGGGAAGGAGGGGACACAGCCAGGCTGGCCGGCTCGCCTGCAAGCGGGCAAGGGTTTGCCGATGAAGCCAGAGGAGGGCTTTGCCGGAGTGGGTGCTGCTGTTATGCTCACAAGATTGGTGCACTCCGATGCGCCGAAGTCCACAAAGTCACAGCATAAACGAAGCGGACCTGTTGACAAATTATAGTTTTCCCTGTCATCGGCTTACCTGCAGGCGCCACAGGTCCCGGCAAAAGAGCCCACCGCTGCCACTGAGCCCCCTGAGCCGCTCCTGCCTGAGGCCTGGGACTGCCAAGCCTTGACTCCCCTGATGATAGCCACACTCATGCTGTTCTTGCCATGTATGCTGTTGTTGCAGGCGCCACTGGTCCTGGGGTCAAGGCCAAGGCCAAGGAGCCCGCCACCCCCTCAGAGCCCCCTGAGCCCCTCCTGCCTGAGGCCTGGGACTGCAGCATAGCTGGACTCAGGGCCCTGCTGGCTCGACTGAGGGCAGGAGGGGGACCTGCTGCAGCACAGCAGCAGCAGCAGCAGCAGCAGACCCAGGCCAACGTATCGCCCCAGGGTGCGGGGGCAGCACCCAGCAGCAGCAGCAGCAATAGCAGTAGTATGATGCAGGCTGGGTTGGTGCTGCAGCAGCAGGTGGATGTGGTGCTGAGGGGGGCAGCAGTGCCGGGCAGCAGGAGGCAGCTGGTGGAGGGCGCCGCAAGGTGGGTGTGGGATTGTGTGGGGCAGAGGAGTGGAGGGGGGGATCCAGCAGGTTATGTGGGAAAGGGGGGTAGGGGCAGCAGGAGGCAGCTAGTGGAGGGCACAGCGAGGTTTTGTGAGTCACTGGAGCGTGCGTTTGGAGCTATTCATGTTTGGTGCATTTGCAAATCAGTCCAAGTGGAGACAACTCTGTTGAGGGCCATGATGCATGTGGGGTTGTTCATGTTTTGGAAGGCACTCGGGCTGTGCCGTTTACAATCGATTGACCTGCTGCATGCATGTGTCATGCAAGCCCTTGCTGCTACCCATGTGTGAAGGTATCCCGTAGCTTGCGCTGCTGCATTGCGGCTGCACTGCAGTGTTGCCATCACACTCCATGCATTTAATGTGTGTGGCTGACGTCCCAAGCTGCCCTCTGTGCTGCAGCCTGCATCAGTTACCCCCCCCCCCCTGATGCTCCTCCCCCCCTCCCGACACACGTGTCTTACAATGACTGTGCCTGTCCCCCCTATGTTTGCCTGTGGTTGCCTGTGTCATTCTGGTGCAGGCAGATGCTGTTGAACCTGTGTGACTCAGTGGAGGAGGCTGCTGCAGCGATTGCGTCTGCTGCTGTGCTGCCCCCACCCCCCACACGCATTCGTGGCTTACACTGACTGCGCTATCCTCTTCACCCCCCCCCTCTCCCTGCTGGGCTGTGTCCTTGTGCTGCAGGCACCTCTTGCTCAACCTGTGTGACTCAGTGGAGGAGGCTGCCGCTGCGGTGGCGTCTGCTGCAGTGCTTCCCCCCAGTGTTGAGGCCAGCAGCACAGGCAACAGGACACAACGCAGCAAGGGGGCAGGGGGAGAAACACACAGGTGCGGCTGTGTGCGACTCTTTGCATTCCTTTGCGCACAGTGTATGCAGCATGAGCTTGCTGTGCGCACACAACATGCATGCACCCCTGGTTACCTGTTCAGTGCAGCAAAGCCAGGCTGAGCCATGCCAAGGCAGGCTGCTGATTGCAGGCAATCCATCTGATAGTAAGCTACAAACACAAAATCAGGTTGACAACATTTGCCAGTACTCTTGTAGTTATGCTGAACTGGTTTTTTTGCCTGTGACTGCCGGCGTGATGTGTACACAGGCACGGCAGCAGTGGAGGGATGGCATCAGGAGGGCCCAAGGCAGCCAAGGGTGGCGGCGGCGGTGGACACGCAGACGGGCGGGCAGCACCCCAACAACAGCAGCAGCAGGAGGGTCGGATGTATCAGCAGCAGCAACTGCAGGATGAGGTGTGGGGGGAGGTGCAGCAGGAGCTGTCAGGGTTTGAGGGGGTGCTGGGCAGGTTTGAGGCTGCTGCGAGTGCTGCTGTGGATGCACAGGCGTCGGCGTTTGGTGCGTCTGGTGACTACGAGAGTGTTGCGTGGAAGATGTTTGCAGGTGCACGCAAGAAGCAGCAGCTGGGGATTGTGGGGCTGACGCTGCGCAACAGGCTGTCAGCATCATTGTTGTGACCAGATACTGTGTGTGATGGTGTTTGTGGCAATCTCTTACTGCTGCAACAATGACTGCGGTGGATGCACAGGCTCATGTGGTCGACGGCCTTTGAGGCTATGAGGATGGTTGTTGCGAGCAGCACTCAAGCGGCAGCAGCTGGGCAGCACAGTCGGCTTGTGCTGGACCTAAGGCATGGACAACTCAGTATGTTGCGTCAGCAGCTGGAGTGACACGTTGCATGCGCAGGCTGAAGGCACACAAATCAACACATGCACCTCTGGTGGACGCTTTGTATACATACACCTCCAAAGGGGACTCTTACTTGTTACAAAGAACAGTGAAAAGAGCCACATACATATCACACGAGGCCACATTGTGACTACACTCCAAGCCCCATCATAAGAACAGCAAGTCCTGCAAAGCAGTGTCATACGTGTATTCATGCGGATACCCAGCAAAGCCAACATTTCACCAGATGCCACTCAGCCACTATGATATTGTAAGTGATGCAGAGTGCATGAGCACGCCAGAGTGCCGTAAGATAGAAGGCTACACCATGTGTGCATGGAGAGGCATGAGCGTCGTCAGAAAGGTTTTGCTTCTTATGGCAAAGCAGCGCTGCTAGCAGCGGCGAAACTCCAACGCCCAACCCCATTGTGCCACACGCTGGCAGCGTCCTGCTGGACTAGCAGCAGCACAACCCTATGCCAGCAGCAGCACAAGAGGTGACCTACAACAATGCCGGCATGCCTATCAGCACCAACCATCCAAGGCCCTGGGTGCTGGCAGCACCGAAGCATGCAAGCACCACCACTGGTGTTGGCCGCCAGTTTTGAGAACTGAACAAAGCATGCTGGCTGTGAGACAGCCAAAGAGGCAAGTAGCCAATCAAACAACCGTGGGCTTTTGCCCGGCACACACTTTTCCTAAGTCCAGCATAATGGTATGCATCCAAGGCTTGGACACGCCCCTCGCTAAACAGCCGCATCAGCCCTGTCAGGAGTCCTTGCCACACTCTTGGTCTCTTGAAGTGCACTGGCACGAAGCCTCATAGGCCATTGAGTGGCAGCAACCAGGGACAGCATCCATCCATGCAGTGCCACAACGGATGTGTTCAAGTTAACCTGCCTACACACGCTCAGCAGGTGAGCCCAGGCTGCTGGGGTCCTTGTCTGCCTCACCTTGCTTCCCTGCACTGCTGCCCACCCCACGCACAGCACTGACTGGATAGCCCATGCATGCAAGGACACGCTGCACACCACGCAGCACCCACTTCTTGACTGTGGCAAAGACTGCAGCCACCTTTGCGTTGAGTGCAGGCGCCAGCTTCAGGCAGCACCACCCCACAAACACCAGGTTGATCACAAACACCAGCACCGTGATAGCAATGCGCAGCGCATATGCAGTGGACTCCTGGATGTCATAGGCAAACATTGCCAGCGCCCCAAACGTGGTAGCTGCCAGGCAGGCCGTTGACACCAGGTGCATACGGTGCAGCGTAGGCTCAGCATATGGCTGAAACCTAATCTGCAGCGCAGCACTGGCCAAGAACACCAGCACCAAGCTCAGCACAGAGTAGTACCGCTGCATGGGGAAGGAGAAGACTGATATGACAGTCAGCAGCACAGTGCGTGCAGCCCACACAGCCTCCCACCACATGCACTCAGGCCTGTAGGTGCGGTATAGGAAGCCAAACTGCTCCCTGAATCTTTCGCTGTCGACTGCGGTACATGTACAGCCCCACACCCGTGGCAACAGGCACAGCAACACACCACAGCAGGACAGCGGGCACACCAAGGCCCATAGCCCAGCGCAGGTGATACCCGGAGAAGCACTGCTGGTCGATTGCGCTGACCCAGTAACCCCAGTAGTGGGTGAGGGGGGCAGTGGCACCCACAGGCACATCAGTGAGAGCAGCCAACGGCACGTCAACCGTGAGGCATGCAAAGAAGCTGAGGGACGCGCCAACCAGGGTGGGGAAGGAGTAAAAATGCAGCACCAGCACAGTGACAGGCAGCTTGCGCAGCAGCACCCAAGGGCTCTGCGTGCTAGAATGTGTGGCACTTGTGGCCCGCCTTGACTGTGTGAACAGAGGCACCAGCAACGCAGCAGGGCCCACCAACACCACTGCAGCGCCAACACAACCACCAGCACAAACGCAGGTGCCAGGAAATATACCAACAAGCGCTGAATTGCGATGGGAAGCACACTTGCGCCAACATAGTAGTACAGCCACAATCAAGCGACAGTGCCTGCCCTGTCCCCATGGTGACCACAATGCCTACAGCCTGCAGCCACTGCTGCACATCAGACAGCGGCCAGGGCACTGACCCACTGCCTATTATGACAAGATACTGAAGAAACAACACCAGCACCTTGATATTGTCAGTGATAAGGACTGTCCGTCCCCCCTCAGGTTCTCCTGCCAGGTGGCATGAACCGTGTAGGTCACAAACGAAGTAGTCAGGGAGCTGAGGAACACGTACAACCCAAGCGGCACAGGGGGCCGCATGCACCTGCCACACCGCATAGGGCTCAACATGCCATACTCTGGCAGTTGGCAGTCACCACACAAGGTCCCGCGGTACCCTGGCTTGCACATGTGAGACTGATCGACATATTCACACGCAGTCTTAAACAAAGGGCAGCGGTGCATCTGCATAGAGGTAGGGGCCGACGACCAAAAACCAGGCAGCGGCTCCACAATGCTTGCCCCAAGACATACAGCATTAGCTGACACGGTGACAGCTGGTGTTGGTAAAACTAAAGGTGTGGGAAGGACAACACAGGCAGACATCATGCTGTAGGGTCTCACCAATACCACACGGGGTCCTGCCCAGACCCATACACACTGCTGTTGCACTTTGTCAGTGCACCATGGGAGGGGAGTGAAATGTAAGAGGTTTCAAAAGCAACAAGTGTGCTTCCCACAAAGCCACGCGGCACACTGTTGCCTGACCAAACCACTGTGCTATCTGCCCCAAAGGATGCAAACCCATCACCATCACCGCCCCACCTGAACTATTGAAGGCAGTGTTGCCCTCGACCCGGTACCATTCAGCAGAGTGACAATTGAATCTGGAACCACCGCCATGCCCCCACCAGCACCACCATTGCTGGTGTTGTTGGTGATGCTGCTGTTGCGGATGACGACGCTAGTGCTGGAGTTCCTTTGACCCACACGTGCATCAGCATCCACCTCCAGCCGGCCATGGCTCCAAAGCGGGTCGCTAGTCCAGCCTCATTATACATCCCAACTGAGATACCTCCACCCACACCTCCTGTGCAGCTATTGTTGGTAATGCTACAACCACCACTGATGTATAACCGGACTGAGCCCAATACATCAATGCCACCACCAGAGCCGCTCAGGACTCTGTTGTTGAAGATGCGGCAACTGTTGCTTATCATCAATGACACATTAGCACCTGCCTCTATGCCGCCACCACCCCAGTGCGCAGTGTTGCCATAAACTGTGCTGTTGGAAATGGTCACCTGGTTTGATCCTGCAGCATGTAAACCCTCCGCCAAACTTGGCAGCAGTGTTGCTGTGCACACTGCTATCTTGGATGGTCCCCACAGCACTCTTAGACAGCCAAACACCCCCACCACTTTCGTTGGCCATGTTGTGATGCACGCTGCTGCCACCAATGAGGGTGATAGTGGCATTGTCCTGTATATTCAGCCCTCCACCATAAGTGCAGCTGCATTATTACTCACGCGACTGCCATTGGCAATGACAACTCGAGCTGTGCCATAGGCACACAACCCCCCACCATTGACGTGTGCTGTATTGCCATGTAGACTGCTGTTGTAAAGTGTCACCTTTGAAGATTTCACAGCAAACACACCACCAGAACAACCCACGGCAGCATTGTACTGCACACGACTGTTGGAGATGGAAACTTCAGCACCATCACTCACACACAAACCCCCTCCACTCTGGTTTGCCTTGTTGCCTTCCACCAAGCTGTCGCCAGTGATTAAACAGCTACTTCATCCCATATCACCATACCCCCGCCACCCCCCCCAGCCGTATTGTTGCTCACACGACTGCCATTAGCCACAATGGCATGAACATTTTCAGCAAGATACAGCCCACCGCCAGTATCTTTTGCTGTATTGCCATGCACACTGCTGTTACCAGTGAGGAAGATAGTTACGCTGCCCAACACCTCCACTCCTCCACCACCCTTGCCAGCCAGGTTGCCGCTGACATGACTGCCATTGGTGACAATGACGCGTGCATTGCCCAATGCAGTCAGCCCTCCACCACTATCGTTGGCACTATTAGTGTGCACTCTGCCATTGTTGATCGTCACATTTGCGGTACCTTGAACCCACACACCACCACCAGACTCACTTGCGGTGTTTCCATGCACGCTGCTGTTGGTGATGGACACAACAGCCCTGTCGCCTGAAAAAACTCCACCTCCCGTTGTATTGGCAACATTTGCATGAACACTGCTGTCATTTATGATGGTGACAGTTGCATTTTCCCATACCTCCAGCCCTCCACCACGCTCACCAGCCAGGTTGCCGTTGACATGACTGCCATTGGCAACAACAGCGCGTGCATTGTGCAAAGCAGTCAGCCCTCCACCACCATTCTGTGCAGTGTTGCCAGACAGGCTGCTGTTGGTGATTGTCACTCTGGCTGTGTCTGAAGCAAACAAGCCGCCACCACCACCAGCACTTGCAGTGTTGGCATGCACAGTGCTGTTGGTGATTGTGACATCAACATCATCAACAACCAGCAAACCCCCTCCGCTCCTGTTAGCCAAGTTGTGGTCCACACTGCTATCGCCGGTGAGCACTACACTCGCGTTGCCAAATGCAGCCAAACCCCCACCGCCAGAAACCGCAGTATTGCCGTTCAATCTGCTGTTCGCTGTAATGGTGACACTTGCATTGTCAATCACTAGCAGCCCACCACCAGTGCCACTAGCAATGTTGTGGGAGATGTTGCTGGCACGTAGGACCCCACTTGCTTGCTCCCCAACGTAAGTGGCCTGACCGTGTTGTTCACAAAGATGCTGTTCTGCAGCGTGAGCCTGCTGGAATGCACCACACACACCAGGCCTTTCAAAGGGACGCCTCGCACCCATGACACGCTGCTGTTGTGGAGCACCATCGACCCACTGCAGATGGTGATCAGGCAGGGAGCTCCCTCCGTCACCTTGGATTTACAATTGGCGACCAGGTTGATACCTAGGAAGTTGGAATGAAAGCTTCCCAGGTACGTGGAATTGAGGGCGACAGTGGGTGCGGTGGTGCCGGTGCAGACCATGCTGGCCTGCTGCAGCGTGCCCTCAGCACCACCCAGGATGGTGAACTTGCAGTGGCTTGCCTGCTGTGCATCAGCGTTGATGGCAGCCACACTGAGGCACAAGAAAACAGCCATGCCACCACCACTGCCGATGTCCATGCAGTCTGCAGAACGGTCAGACAGCAACAGCAACAGCAACAGCAACAGCAACAGCAGCACCAACAGTCAGGCCCGGCGATTGTGCTGCATGGACATTCCGACCGTTCTGACCTGCTAAGAGACCTGCATGAAGCATCTCCAGGGGCATACGGTGCAGGAGCACAGCTGCGCTGGATGCAAGGACTCACCTTCCGGTGGCAGGCAAGCGGGCGCCCATCGGCGCAGCTGCTGAGCTATCTGCTGCAGACGACCGTGTTTGCCGAAGTTTGAGACGATTTGTTTGTCACCGGATGAAGCACACGCAGCGGCTTCCAGGCCGCTACTGTTGTGTGCGGATCGTGGCTGCGATTGTGCGACACTCGATTTGAGGCGCAGGATGGATATGAACGTTGAAACGAGTTTTTGGAGAGATCCTCTCGCGCATGCATCTTCACGGTCATACGCAGATGAAGCGCCGATGTTACTTCTGTTATGTCTGCTTTGGGCCCGTCGATTATATTTGTCATCCCTTTCACGCCCCGTTGTTTCTGGCTCATCACTTGCTTTGATCTTAATTACCATTGGCTTCTTTCATCGCGTCGAGTGGCCTGGATGCTTGAGATCGACACCATCCAATGTTGCAAATGCAACAGCTACTGCTTGCTCACAGCAATTGTGCTGCACCAGGCAGGGCCACCCTCAGGCACCACAATAAGCACTGGAAACTGCTGGCAGCCATAATGCGCACCTTACTGACAGTCAGCTGCTGACAGTCAATCAGCAACCCAGCAAACCCCGCGGTACAATGCGCATTGTACATGCATTGTACATGCATGGTGCATGGCAGCTCCGTTACAAGCACTGTGCGCTATAGCACACTGTGGCGGTGACTGACATGATTTCGTCCCTGCATGTACACTGCTCACAGCCCCTTCAGGGGAACATTGATGGATCGTTCTGGCAGACGAGCCTGCCACTATGGGCCACCTGCTGCCCATTGCTATGACGTGCTCCATGCATCCGCATCAGCAAGGACGAATCATTCCATGATGGGGTTCACAGCTGAAGCATGCACATGGCCACCATCGCTTGACTACACACTGCTGATGGCGCTGCCTCCGCTGCTGTCGGGATGTGCTGTTTGTGCCGCCGGACGCTTGCGCCACACACCCCTGCGGCGGCAGCAGAAACAGCAGTGGTAACGTCGGCGGAATGATCACTGGGTGCTGTTGAGCCGCATGCAGCAATTTGTGCCAGCAGTGCTGTGACATGCGCATGCAGGTAGACATGGTGCTTCTGTCGCACCCCCGGGGTGCAGTTGGCAGCCGTCATAGCCACTGTTAGTGTGGTACTGCTGTACCGTACACTGCGGCTAGACTAGTTCTTGCAGGAAGACTTGTGCGCATCAACTGCCACGTCTAGTGCAAAGCAGCGCACCCAGAATCCCTCTGAACCATCTGCAGGGCTCTGAGGGTACATAATGATGCTGCATTGCCATCTGCACCACCACCCACCCCTTTTGCCGTCAGCCCCCCCCCCCCCCCCCCCCGAACATGTGCATTGCGTACACCCCGCTCAGGTCTGCCCTGGGGCTGTAGAAGGCAGCTGCACCACCACCCAACCCCCTGCCGTCAGTCCCCCCCCCCCAACACACACCTGACAAATGTGCATTGCGTACACCCCGCTCAGGTCTGCCCTGGGCTGTAGAGGCAGCGGGCAGCTGAACCGCTCAGCAGGCAGCAGACGGGTGGAGCCACGAACCAGCAGGCCACCTGAACGCAGCAAAGCAAAACACCATGTCACATGATACTATCATAGTATGACATCATGTCCGTGTCCGTGTCAGTGCACAGCCCCCCCCCCCCCCCCCCCCCCCACCCACGTGCCCCCGCTAGGGCCTCTCAGCAGGCAGCAGCAGGTGGAGCCATGCATCAGCAGACCACCTGCAGGCAGCAAATCAAACAGCAGACATGTGAAAATGTGGGGGCGGTCCGAAACATGCGAAGCCTACTGCCAGTTGGCCACAACACCCACCCCAACCGTACGGCAGAGACATACAACATCAGCACCAGCTGACCCGCCGGGCCTGCAGACGTCTGTCGACAGAAACACAAAGCATCACAAGGGTGAAGCGGCGTAAATTTCAAGTGAGGGCAGTTCACGACATGA